>JAVKPL010014129.1:72500-75000 GCA_032173675.1 Gastrolobium villosum
TGAAACTTGGATGATATTAATGAGTTAGTTATAAAGTAATGAGGCTGTTATGTGTGGAGTTATGTTATTCATATCAATGATTAATGAGTCAGTTATAAAGTAATGAGGCTGTTACGTGTGGAGTTAAGTTATTCAGATCAATGAAGAGGATTGCGATGCGGGATGAAACTTGGATGATATTAATGAGTTAGTTATAAAGTAATGAGGCTGTTATGTGTGGAGTTATGTTATTCATATCAATGATTAATGAGTCAGTTATAAAGTAATGAGGCTGTTACGTGTGGAGTTATGTTATTCAGATCAATGAAGAGGATTGCGATGCGGGATGAAACTTGGATGATATTAATGAGTTAGTTATAAAGTAATGAGGCTGTTATGTGTGGAGTTATGTTATTCATATCAATGATTAATGAGTCAGTTATAAAGTAATGAGGCTGTTACGTGTGGAGTTATGTTATTCAGATCAATGAAGAGGATTGCGATGCGGGATGAAACTTGGATGATATTAATGAGTTAGTTATAAAGTAATGAGGCTGTTATGTGTGGAGTTATGTTATTCATATCAATGATTAATGAGTCAGTTATAAAGTAATGAGGCTGTTACGTGTGGAGTTATGTTATTCAGATCAATGAAGAGGATTGCGATGCGGGATGAAACTTGGATGATATTAATGAGTTAGTTATAAAGTAATGAGGCTGTTATGTGTGGAGTTATGTTATTCATATCAATGATTAATGAGTCAGTTATAAAGTAATGAGGCTGTTACGTGTGGAGTTATGTTATTCAGATCAATGAAGAGGATTGCGATGCGGGATGAAACTTGGATGATATTAATGAGTTAGTTATAAAGTAATGAGGCTGTTATGTGTGGAGTTATGTTATTCATATCAATGATTAATGAGTCAGTTATAAAGTAATGAGGCTGTTACGTGTGGAGTTAAGTTATTCAGATCAATGAAGAGGATTGCGATGCGGGATGAAACTTGGATGATATTAATGAGTTAGTTATAAAGTAATGAGGCTGTTATGTGTGGAGTTATGTTATTCATATCAATGATTAATGAGTCAGTTATAAAGTAATGAGGCTGTTACGTGTGGAGTTATGTTATTCAGATCAATGAAGAGGATTGCGATGCGGGATGAAACTTGGATGATATTAATGAGTTAGTTATAAAGTAATGAGGCTGTTATGTGTGGAGTTATGTTATTCATATCAATGATTAATGAGTCAGTTATAAAGTAATGAGGCTGTTACGTGTGGAGTTATGTTATTCAGATCAATGAAGAGGATTGCGATGCGGGATGAAACTTGGATGATATTAATGAGTTAGTTATAAAGTAATGAGGCTGTTATGTGTGGAGTTATGTTATTCATATCAATGATTAATGAGTCAGTTATAAAGTAATGAGGCTGTTACGTGTGGAGTTATGTTATTCAGATCAATGAAGAGGATTGCGATGCGGGATGAAACTTGGATGATATTAATGAGTTAGTTATAAAGTAATGAGGCTGTTATGTGTGGAGTTATGTTATTCATATCAATGATTAATGAGTCAGTTATAAAGTAATGAGGCTGTTACGTGTGGAGTTATGTTATTCAGATCAATGAAGAGGATTGCGATGCGGGATGAAACTTGGATGATATTAATGAGTTAGTTATAAAGTAATGAGGCTGTTATGTGTGGAGTTATGTTATTCATATCAATGATTAATGAGTCAGTTATAAAGTAATGAGGCTGTTATGTGTGGAGTTATGTTATTCAGATCAATGAAGAGGATTGCGATGCGGGATGAAACTTGATGATATTAATGAGTTAGTTATAAAGTAATGAGGTTGTTATGTGTGGAGTTATGTTATTCATATCAATGATTAATGAGTCAGTTATAAAGTAATGAGGCTGTTATGTGTGGAGTTATGTTATTCAATGAACTTGGATGGGATGTTGGATATATTTAAGTATGGACGCCTGCAAAGAAACCAGATCAAAATTCGATGCCGGGGTATGCTTTTCCATTTTTTCGGATTTTCTCAATTTTCGCCTGTTCAGGGATCGATAAAAAATATTTCAGGCCCCGAAAAAGTGGTCTAAACGATGGAATTTGGCAAAAATAGGGTGGGCGTAACAATTCTCTTGTTAGTCTTGATCAGATGGTGTAACATCCCGGGCGCTGACGAGGGCGGGGAGTGATCGCCGGTGCGCAAGGGCACGGAAAAGGAGCGGCTCCTGGCAGGCTTCCAGTGACGGGGGTACATGAATGAATCGAATAACACCGGAAAGAGAGGGATTCCAGAGACTGTGCTGGTATGGGACAGTACAGTTGGGAATGGCTTATAAGAATTAATTGGTACTACCTATACTAACAAGATGCATCTACTTTTCGATAGCCCGGATCGGAAGAACTCCACAGTTAAGCGTGCTTGACTTGGAGCAATTCTGGGATGGGTGACCTCCTGGGAAGTTTTCCCGGGAAGTGTGCGAGTGAGGACAAAGCACGCT
>JAVKPL010014132.1:0-80044 GCA_032173675.1 Gastrolobium villosum
AATATAAAAATGGATTATCCCAATGGTACCTCCTTGCATCATGTAGGAACTTTTTCTTTTGTTGCCAAGTCAGATCATCTGGAATTGTACCAGCAACTTTGTAATTTGCAAGATTTGCAAACCATGGATGCATTATTATTGCCATCACTTGTTCATCAGGAAAGAACTCATTGACCTCAACTTCAGGTCTTTCTTGTAATTGCTTATTTTGAATCCTTGACAAATGATCAGCAACTTTATTTTCCACTCCTATTTTATCCCTAATTTCTAAATCAAACTCTTGAAACAAAAGCATCCAACGCAACAACCTTGGCTTTGCATCTTGCTTGCTCATTAAATACTTAATAGCAGCATGGTCAGTAAATACAACAACTTTAGAGCCTATCAAGTAAGACCTAAATTTGTCCAATGCATAAACTACTGCAAGCATTTCTTTTTCAGTAGTGGCATAATTTGCTTGTGTTTCATTAAAGACTTTGCTTGCATAGTAAATAACATGTAAATCCTTGATGAATCTTCGATAAAACCCTGCATGACCTAAAAATCTTCGCACCCCATTAATGTTAACGGGAGGAGGAAGTTTTTCAATAAGCATCAACTTAGCCTTATCAACTTCGATGCCCTGTTTGGAAATCTTATGGCCCAATACTATGCCATCTTGTACCATAAAATGGCACTTTTCCCAATTAAGCACTAAATTAGTTTCCTGACATCGCTTCAAAACCTTAGCTAAATTAACTAAGCATGAATCAAAGCAGGAACCAAACACAGAAAAATCATCCATGAAAACCTCCAAATATTTTTCTACCATATCAGAAAAGATAGAAAGCATACACCATTGGAATGTCGCGGGTGCATTGCAGAGGCCAAATGGCATTCTTCTGTAAGCAAAAACTCCAAATGGGCATGTGAAGGCTGTCTTTTCCTGATCCTCTGGTGCTACTGGAATTTGATTGTAGCCAGAATATCCATCCAAGAAACAATAGAAAGCATGACCCGCTAGTCTTTCCAGCATTTGATCAATAAATGGAAGGGGAAAATGATCTTTCCTGGTGGCTGAATTTAGCCTCCTGTAATCTACACACATCCTCCAACCTGTGATAGTTCTTGTGGGAACCAGCTCATTTTTTTCATTTTTCATGACAGTTAATCCTCCCTTTTTGGGACTGTCTGTACTGGACTTACCCATGCAGTGTCAGAAATGGGGTAAATCATCCCAGGATCCATGAGTTTCATCACCTCCTTTCGAACTACTTCCTTCATTGTTGGGTTTAATCTTCTCTGAGGCTGCCTTACTGGTTTGATATTATCTTCCATCAAAATCTTGTGAGTACAGAAAGAAGGATTTATTCCCTTCAGATCAGAGATAGACCACCCAATAGTTGTCTTGTGCTCTTTGAGTACTTTCAACAACTTCTCTTCTTCAGATGGAGACAAGTCTTTGTTGATGATTATTGGGTAATCTTTTGTATCTCCTAGAAAGGCATATTTAAGAGTGTGAGGTAACTCTTTTAATTCAACCTTTGGTGCTATAGAGATTGTTTCTTCTCCTTCTTTCTCCAACACCTCAAAGACAGTTCCTTGCCCTTCTTGTGGAGCTTCCTCATCTAGATCCTCGAATTCTCCTTCATTTTCTAGATCACCAATGTTTACTTCCTTGACTGCTTCTTCAATCACATCAAGTCTGAAACAGTCATTGTGGTCGGACGAGTTCTTCATGGCTTTGAACACGTTAATTGTGACTGTCTCATCATTCATACGTAAATCGAGCTTCCCTTGCTCAACATCAATCATAGCTCTAGCTGTAGCTAAAAATGGCCTTCCAAGTAAAAGAGGAATTTCACTCTCTTCTTCCATATCCAACACAATGAAGTCTGCAGGGAAGACGAACCTGTCAACTTTGACAAGTACATCCTCAATGACTCCGTTAGGTCTTCTCAACGAACGGTCTGCCAGTTGTAAAGAAACCTTTGTTGGCTTTAGTTCAGAAATTCCCAAAGCTTTGCATAATGACAACGGCATCAAGTTTATGCTTGCCCCAAGATCACATAATGCTCGACAACATCAACGTTGCCTATAGCAATTGGAATGTTAAAGCTTCCTGGATCTTGAACCATTGGTGGAAACTTCTTTGTTATGATGGCACTGCACTCTTCAGTAAGTGCTACTGTCTCACATTCCTGCAACTTATGTTTTCTAGACAATAAATCTTTCATAAATTTAGCGTAATTTGGCATGTTAGCAAGAGCTTCAGCAAATGGAATATTAATATGCAATTTTTTAAAAATATCTAAAAACCTGGCATAATGTTGTTTCTGCACTTGCTGCTTAAGCTTCATGGGGTAAGGCACTTCCTCAAAGCGAGAAAAATCATTTGGTGGTTTTGGAGTCTCAACAGCTTCCTCCTTTTCCTTCTTCTTGTCTTGCTTTGCAGGTTCCTACTGCACTTTGACAGATGGTTCTGCTTCTTTTTCTACCTCCTTCAATGGTTCATCAACCTTTTTTGGCTGAACCATTTTAGGCTTTTCTTGAGGAGTGATCACAATTCCACTCCTAGTCATAATGGATTTACAATCCTCCTTAGGATTTGCAATTGTATCTCCAGGAAACTGCCCCGGAGTTCTTTCAGCTAACTGCCTGGACAGCTGTCTTATTTGAGTCTCCAGATTCCGAATGGAGGCATCTTGATTCTTGTGATAGGCCCTGGTTTCCTTCATGAAAGCACTTGTACTTTCCATGTGATCATTTGTAGTCTTAGAAAGCTGCAGCATAGCTTTCTCTAGATCAGATGGATCTTTTTGTGGGAGAGGAGGAGGTTGTAGGAAGTTATTGGATTTATAATCCAAACCTCCCCCTTGATTTCTTCTTTGGAAATTGTTTCCTTGACCACTATTCTGATTCCTTTGATAACCCTGAGTGTTTTGTGGTGGCCTTGGATCATACCATACTCCATTAACTTGGAATGCGTCAGCTCCCATAAGTGTGGGACACTCATTGGATTCATGGTCCTCTGTACAATACTCACAGTTAATTGAATTAACTTGAGTTGTGGATAATCGCATCTTGTCTAACTTAGCATTCATACTTGCTAATTGTTGCGAAATCACCTTCTGTTCAGCTAAAGTAGCATCTTGATTTCCAAGTTGTAGAATTCCCTTTTTTACTTGAGTTGATTGAGTGAACTGGACTTCTGTTGAGGCATTTTCATTTCGTGCCATGTGGTTAATCAACCCTAGAGTTTCCGCTGCAGTCTTTCTTCCTATGGTTCCACCAGCTGCACCATTGACAATCATTCTTGTGTCTGGTGTCATCCCATTGTAAAAGACTCTAACCTTCTTCTCCTCCGGAAAGTCATATTGGGGGCACTTCCTAATCAATTCTTGGAATCTTGTCCAAGCTGCACAAAGGGTCTCTCCCGGTTGTTGAATAAAATTGGTGATTTCATTCACCAACTTATTGTATTTCTCCCGAGAGAAATGTTCAGCAAAGAACTTGGCTGCCAACTCATCCCATGTTCTTATGCTATTAGGGGGTTGTCGGTCCAACCACCTAAGAGTTTTCCCTATTAATGCAAACGGAAATAATCGGAGTCGGATTGCATCATCAGACACCCCATTATGTTTAGTGGTGTCACAGATTCTTAGAAATCTGTCCATGAAGTCATGAGGATCTTCATAATCTTCACCACTAAAAGGAGTCTTCTCCACCAGGTTGATAAGAGAAGGGTTGATATCAAAATTGTTGGCTTGAATCTGGGGCCGGACAACACTAGAATTCGGCCTTGTAAACATGGGAGCCAAAATCGACTCCATCAACTCTGGTGCAGGAGGTTGATTGTTGGGACCTCCTCCATCATTATTATGGTTTGCCATATTTTTTGTGGATTTCTCAGGTTCACTAACCGAGTCTTCCCAAATTATCTGCTTGGCAACTTTTCTTAGTTTCCTTTCGACTCTTGTGATTTCAGGATCAAACACAAGATCTTCAGGAGCAAGTCCACCTCGCATAAACTTAAAGAAGATGATCAGTAATACCTGCAAAAATGCAGGTTAAGATAGAACAAACCCTAAAATGACAATTAAATAAAAATAATATTCAAGCTCAAAGATCAACGGTTATTTATAATATTGGAATATACAATCCCCGGCAACGGCGCCAAAAACTTGTTGGGTAATCGGCAAGTATACCGATCGTTCCAAGTAATAAAAGTGATGAAGTAGAGTATCGTCTCCACAGGGATTGTAGACCAAGTACTATAATAACCAGTCCCCTTAAGTTGAATGGATCAAAAGATGTGACAGATTGTTGTTGATTCAAAACGAAAAGTAAATTAAAAAGTAAATTGTGTATTTTTAGGGTTTTCTTAAAACAGATGAACAAATCGTATAAGTTAGGGTTTTGAAAATAATTGTGAAAAGATTGCAGTAAGAGTACGAACACCTGTCTGATCCCCACCTTGTAATCTGAATGTAAATTTACATATGAATTACCCTTTAATCAAACGATTCACTATCTTTTATTTAATTGGTTAAACCCTAATTCCTTAGGGATCTTAACCTTATTAACCTTATTAGAACCCTAATTCCTTAGAGATTCCTTTTCAGGTTAATCATGCAATTCGGTGAATCTTTCACGTTTGCAGTTCATGTAGCCTATCCATAGTGCTTACATGAACAGCTATTTTCCTCCTGTTCGGGAATTAGGATCCCAATATTCCTATTATGAATCCTAACCCTAGTGATCTGTTAGAATGATCAGATCTAAAAGAACAATGAAATGAAGAGCGAAGGAAAACAGATGCAGAAAGAAAAACATATATAAATCAGATCCAAACTACAAGGGGTTCACATTCAGGGTTGTGACCCTTACCACAATACTAAGATCTAGCCAACCATAATCATGGCTGATCTCAAATACAATCCAACAAGCAAATAAATTACAGACTTGATTGAAGAACGAACGAAGAACAACCTCCTCTTCACAATGACGACTTCCTCTTTTAGGTCAGGAACTAGTATACCCCTCAGAAAATGCACTCTTCCTATTTATAATACAATTTATTTCCTCTTTTTCCAATTTTTCCCCTTGACAGTATGGCTGTGGCTTCCACAACCGACGCTATAAGCGTCAGTTCCACGCTTCAAGCGTGGATGCTTCTGACTTTCCACGCTCTCAGCGTCAATCTCACGCTGTGAGCGTGGATGCTTCTGGTCCTTCACGCCATGAGCGTCACTCCCACGCTGTGAGTGTGGGTCTTACTGTATTCCCACGCTCTCAGCGTCATTCCCACGTTGTGAGCGTGGGTCTTCACTTTGGCCAATCCTCATTTTCCTTCCAGATTTGTTTGTTTTTCCTGCAAAATGAGCATAGAATCAGTTAAGTACTCTTGAATTTGAAATTTAAGGATTACAATAAGAATTGTTGCATTTTTAATGAAGAAGAGTTCATTATTTTTCTCTTTTTGGCTTGAATTTACTTATGTGCTGACGGCACATCAGGTTCCACCATGTTCCATGGGGATATGGTATATGCATGCTGTGTTACATGCTTTTGAACATATGAAATGTTGATTGAACTTTACATGTAATGGCTTTTAATATGCATGTGTTGTTCCATCTTGACGGTAAGCCTGAGTATGTGGCGTCATACAATACGGTGATCCGGGGTGGATGCAAGTGGCGTCTTGCACTATATGTAGGAGATAGACGTATTCCTGCATTTTTCTGGCCAGTAGAATAGTATTGACACACATGACATGATTATCTGCTGCATTGCAATGTTTTAGAACTGATAATGATGAACTTCTTTTAAACTTATATTGCACATGTAAGTGAGCTTGGGGTGGAAGATCCTTGAGGACCCCTTGTCTTACTGAGATTTCTTGTTTAGAGATCTCACCCCACGTTTGGGGAATGCTTATTTCAGGTTCAGGTAGTATGGGGGCTGATGTCTCTGGTGGCAAGAGGCCAGAGCATGATTGATGATTATTGTATGACTGCCTTGATGATAGCATGACTGGATTAGATGCTGTTTATGTTTTCTGCACATTTATCATTATGCTGTTGATGCTGAGACTGATGTTGGGCTTTGTTGCCTTATTTGTGTGAGCATGGGGTTTGTCCATGTCACTTTATGTTAGCACTTTGAGCTGAGTTGTATAAACTGATTAGTTGGTCTGGTCTACGTGTTGTAGTTCCGTGACTAGAGACTTATGCTTATGTTATTTAATTAATGAGGTATTTCAGTTAGCTGTTTTATTGCAATTACATACAGGCAATGTTCTTATTAACTGTTAATAAGCAAGTTGGTAATGATAATGGCATCATAATTGAAAAGAAAAAGATATTCCACATTTTTAATTAAGCGCAGCTTAATACGATAGTATGATAACATTACCGGATATATACGGGGTGTTACAGACATCCTCCGGCTTCACCCGGATTTGATGGTATCTGGACCGGAGATCAATCTTCGAATACACGCAAGCACCCCTGAGCTGATCCAGCAAATCGTCAATCCGCAGAAGGGGATACTTGTTCTTGATCGTCACCTTGTTCAGCTGTCTGTAGTCGGTGCACAATCGCATTGTCCCGTCCTTCTTCTTCACGAAGATAACCGGTGCTCCCCAAGGAGACACACTCGGTCTAATGAAGTCCTTCGCCGAAAGATCTTCAATGTGCTTCTTCAGCTCTGCCAACTCCGGTGGCGACATCCGGTATGGAGCTAATGAAATAGGCCCCACACCAGGCAATAGATCTATGGAGAACTCTATCTCCCTATGTGGGAGAAACTCAAGAATCTCCTCTGGAAACACTTCGAGGAATTCCCTCACCACAGGAATGCCAGTGATATCCTCCTGTGTCCCACTTACTAAACCTCCCAACATGACATAACCATATGCCCCTGCCCTCAAGGCTCTCCTAGCCTGCAGCAACTAAATGTACGGCGAGGAACTAGCTGTGGAATCACACGGAGACATCTCCACTCGCTTGGCACAACAATCGATCATCACACAATTCCTGGACAACCAATCTATGCCCAGAATAATCTCCAAGTTGGCTATCGGCAATCCTATCAGATCCACCGAGAAAACACGGCCATCCCACTGAAACGCTACATCGCGATGAATAGTGGTAGAATCACACTTTTCTCCGGTCGCGGTGGTCACCCGTAACGGTGGAGAAGGCACAGACATGGGCAATTCAAGCCCCAAAGCAATCGGGGTAGCAACAAAAGAATGCGTTGCCCCGGAGTCAAACAAGACATCAACTGCTGAACCACCAATGGTAACAGTACCTCTGACAAGGTTCAGAGCTCTATCCGAACGCTGTCGATCCAAGGTGTACACACGTCCAGTAGCAGGTGGCATTGCTAGTGCCGCTATAGGAAACATCTGCAAGGGAACTGCCTGCACTGCAGTAGCTCTCGCCGTCGCTGATGGACAATCCCTGGAGTAGTGGCCCTCCTTGCCACACTGAAAGCAGATCAACTGGCCTGTAGAACACGGCCCAAAATGAGTCTTCCCGCATCCCTAGCATTTGGGAGCAGGAGGTCTCGCTGTACTCCCCTGAGCAGAAGTCCTCTTGAACTGGTTTGGCGCCTGCCGAGTCGCCATATGTCTACCTTTACCTTTGTTTCCAAACTTCCTGTCTCTCCAAGAAGTGGAACTACCAGCAACCTTCGTCGTCTCAGCAACCTTGGCCCTCTGGGCCTTGCTCGCGCTACAAGATTCCTCGATGTCCCAACACTGCTGCACCAGTGTCCCAAAGTCTCTCGAAGCAGAACCGGCAAGGTGAGCAGCAATATCCTCACTAAGTCCCCTGCGGAACTTAGCTGCCAAGAAAATGGAAGTAGGCCTCTCCATCTGGAAATGAGAGAACTTCACCAGTTCATTGAACTTGGCCCGGTACTCGTCAACAAACAACGAGCCCTGAACCAACCTGTCGAACTCTCCCTGCTTCCGTCCTGATCGTCATATGGGAAGTATCGACCAAGGAAGCAATCCTCGAAGAATGGCCATGTCATCACATGACCCTGCATCACGAAGATGTGAGAGGTGTTCGTCCACCACTCATGGGCATCGCCCTTCAGCATGTAAGTCGCGAACATCAGCTTATGCGGATCAGTGCACTGCATGACCCGAAAGATCCTGTCCAACGCTTGGAGCCATCTCGCCTCAGTAATAGGATCATAAGACCTATCAAAAGAAGGTGGCTTATGCTTACAGAAAGCATTCAGCCGGCGATCGATAGCATCTCTATCTTCAGCAACATCCACAAAGGGCTCCATCACCCCAGTTAGATGACCACTGCCCTCAACTTGGCTCTGACTCTCATCCTGCAAACTAGGCGGTGGTGGAGGCGGTGGAGGTGGTGGCGGTGGGAACTGACCAACAACAGGACCATCTCACATCTCCTCCAACATGACCCTCATCATGGTCATGTTCGCTAAACGGTTCGCCTCAAGGGCATCCTCCGTGGCTCTCCGGTTTGCTTCTCTAGCAGCGTCCATCATTGCCACGTTGGCCAATCTAGCGGCCTCCTGCATTTCAGCTAATGCAGTCAGGATCAGGTCGGGTTGACCCTCAGCAGTCTCGCGAGTTCTCCTGGGTAGTACCATGACTCTGCACAAGTTACACAAATCATGAGTTGATCAGGCCCACGCAATGTGATTACATATGCATTATCATAATAAAACCTATTGGAGCAACACACAAGACAGACACAACCAAGCATCCTAAGTTATTGCAATACATACAGGCTTTTCCCTATAACCATTGCTCTGATACCATAAAATGTAACACCCCGTGTATACCCGGTTGATTACATGTCATCGAATTAAGCTACGATTAATTAAAAATGCGGAATATCTTTTTCTTTAATTCCAGTATGACGTCATTACACTTAGCCAAGTTGATTACTTAATCAATTTCATAAAATGATGCCTGTATGTAAATTGTAAAACAACTAACTAAAATACCTCATTACATAAATAAAGTGAGTATCTAAAGTCACGGACCTACAACACGTAGTCCGGACCCAAAATCCTGATACATTATTACACCTTAAAATAAACAAGACATAAATAAGTCTATGTGGCATGGACAAACCTCATGCTCACCAAATAAGGCTACAAAGCCCAACAACAGTCTCAACATCAATAAACATAAAGATAGCAGAAAACATAACAGCATCCAAATCCAGTCATGTCAGCATACATCAAGTCTATATAATCAGCTAAGCTTTGGCCTCATGCTGCCAGAGGCATCAGCCCCCAAGTTACCTGAACCTGAAATAAGCATCCCCAAACGTGGGGTGAGATCTCTAAACAAGAAATCTCAGTAAGACAATGGGTCCTCAAGGATCTTCCACCCCAAGCTCACTTACATGTGAAATATAAGTTCAAAAGCAGTAATTTCCAATATCAGTTCCAAAATTATGCAGTACAATAGATATTCATGCCATGTGTGTTTATCACTATCTACTGGCCAGAGAAATGCAGGAATACGTCTATTACCCACATGAGTACAAGGAACACCGCTTGCACCTCACCCACAGCCTCACCATATTGCATGTACTACATACTCAATGTTGTCAGATTAGCAAGTGCACTAGTCATACAAGTAATAAAAATGATAAGTAAAGATCGTTCCCACGAGGAGTTGTGTCAAGCACTGACTATCCAAATGTTATTGATTTGAATCAACCAAAGAGTTCTAAATTGCATGGATTTCTTGTCACTAGAAATGTAGATTGCATAAAATGAAATAATTTCAAAACACAAAGATATGAATTTAAATTAAAAAGTAATCAAATATCAATTTCCCTCAAGTATGAACTTATGAATGAACCAATTTCCATCATGAATTCTCTATCATGTGATGTTAATCAACCTTTTACTTATCATCAAGATGTAATGTCTTAATACCTTGATAGACACATTAATCAGAAACCCCAATGTCTTGGTGATTCCTTTCATATATATGCATTAATCACTAAGGTCTTAAGATTACACCAATATCATAGCATCAATGTCTTGACTACTAAAATAGTAATGATGAAGTTGTCAACTATAGAACAATGTAAACATGTCTGTTCTACACTATTCCATTAACAAGAAGAATTTATCAAGACAACTTCATACAAATCACATAATAGAGAAACATAATATCACATTAATCATTCATAAATACACACTTGAGTTCCATTGAATCAGACTACAAAGGACTCTACTCAGACATAATTGAAATGAATACAAGGGAAGAAGAAAGAACAAACTCCATTGTCATGGTAGTAGATCTTCAATCTCCAATTGTAATTGCAAATGAAACACTACTCCTAAGAATTTGGAAAATGAAAATAAAGAATTCAGATCTGAAGATCTGATACAGAAGAGGGAGAGATATGGTAGAGAGATGGAAGAGATATTTAAAATGTGAAGGCCTTTTGCCTTTTATAGTGTTACAATTTCTGCTGAAAAATAATATGGGCGCTAAAACGGACTGAATGGGCGTTTTAGCGTCCAGGCTTGATGCGTGACCAACTGCTTTTAACTGCATTGGGCGCTAAAATGGTCTGAATGGGCATTTTAGCGTCCATGGCTGATAACTTCTCAACTGCTTTTAACTGACTCCAATGCTAAAACACTTGATTTGAACGTTTTAGCGTTGGAGACCAGAGACTTTTTCCACATCAGGGCGCTAAAACGCTCAGTGTGGACGCTTTAGCGCTGAGCTCTAGAGACTTCCACTCTTGATTTGCAGCAGCGCGCTAAAACATTCTGTGTGGATGTTTTAGCGCTCAGCACCAGCAACTTTCTCCTTCAATCTGCAGCAGCATGCTAAAACGGTCTGTGTGGCCATTTTAGCGCTCAACATTTAGGCAATCTCACTTTCTCCAAAATCTTCTTCCTTCTTTTGATGCTCCCTGCAAGACAGTGTAAATTTTCACAAAGCTTTCAGAACTTGCACTTGAGGGATTTCTAAGATATTAACCTCCTTTTCATCCAATTATTCACACAAATTGATCCTAATTTGTGCTGAAAAACCTGATGAACCTGGGGTTTATCACTCAGGCTTACCGTATAGGTGGACCCCATATGCATATCTTAAAGACACATTGCATATAATAGCTCAACAACATTTGCAAATATCAAAAGCATGTAACACAACATGTATAAAACCATATCCCCATGGGACATGGTGGAACCACAACATGGCCAAACCGAGGACACGAAAGCTTACCTTGCAAGCTAGCTATCCAAACCAAGAGTCCAACCACTCTCAAAGCCCAAAAACAATAGTATCACAATCTGTTATGGACCAATAATATATCATTAACCAAAGCTCATACGCATACAACTCAAAGACAACGCCTTTCCTTTATGTTTTACGTCTTAAGGCTCCATACAAAGCCATAAGCCCTTAACCACTTAGTTTTGACTTAGTTCAATTAATACAGAAGTTCAACTTCATCAATCTAGGGTCCACAAACCCCCAATAGCCTACTGTACTCACAGCACAGCTACTGTTCTATGCAAACCCAAAATATCCGGATATATGTCGGGAGTATATCCGGATATCAATATCCGGATATCTCACTGGCCATATCCGGATATCAATATCCTGATATTCACAACCAAATATCTGGATATTTCGCGACAGAATGCAAATTCTGCATTTCACGAAAATATCCAACAAAGGTGGTTCATTTCCATGATCCAGAAGCAAACATGTGATTTAAGGTGTGTTTAACATTACCCCACATTAAGTTATCGACTTTAAGCCATTACATGCATCAAGGTTCCATTTTTAAGCATTAAAACACAAGTTCAAGGTGGTAAGGCTTACCAAGGCTTCAACTCAACAAAATAATACTCTTGGAGCTTCCCACCAAGTCTTCACAGTTCTGACTATGAAGAGAAACGAAAATGATCACACAAGCTTGGACGTTTCTACACAAAGGAAACTTCTTGAGCTTCACAAGCCAAGAACAAGAGCTCACACCAAAGGAACACCAACTCAGCCCTTCAACACCTCACACACAGTGGCTGGACACTCCCAAAAAGCAACTCTTCTCACTCACAAGTCACATACACACCCTCACAAAGTGTTTTGATGAAGAAGCCAAGAAGAAAGATGGCTTCTTGGCCTTCAAGGTGTAGAAGACAGCAATGGAGCACAAGGGAGAGGGCTGATCAGCCACAAGTCACGTAAGGAAGGAGTATGGCTAATAACTCTCTAAAAGAGAGTTATTTAAGGGATTAATTGTGATATTTTGGTGCCATGATTGCATATAATTCTATTGATTTTATATGATTAATGCATGAATTCTATGATTTCATGATTTAATGGAGAATTATGTTAATTATGTGTATTTGGATATCAATGAGCATTAAATGCACTTGTTATTTTTATGCAGATCAATGTTGTAGCATCGAAAAGCAGTGCTGTAGCAGTATAGATGAATCAGCATTGCATCATCACCAACAAGCTGTGAATTGAAACTCAGCAAGCTGGAAGGAGTTTCATTTTGTGTAATCAAGATCGTGAGTTGGCTGCACTTTTTGAGGAGTCACCATTAAAGCTGCATCAAATACATTTTCAAAATCAAAACATGAAGCAGAATCTTCAATTAAAGCGCTGCAGCAAAACACAATTGGCGCAAATGAAGATATGATGCTAAGTCAGCTTTACATCACACTGAAGTGTCATCTACTCACACAGAATTACATAGACCAGGATCAGAAGCTCAAGTATAAAATGGGACACACTCTACACAGAGAAGACATGCTAGGAACGCTACACATGCTTTAGACATTCAATCAGATCCTAGAGAGAGAAAGTGGGGGGAAACACACAGAGAGAATTTGAGGGTTCGTTGAGAGAGATCCAACGAATCAAAGGGTGAGGCTAGGGTTTGGTAGAGAGATCATCAAATCCGGTGGATCCTTGCATTATTCCAGCGGCTGAAGCAAGGTTGATGGTTATGGAGCATATGGTAGCTGCGAGAGCAGTGCTACAGCAACGTCCCTATTTTCTTTACTTTAGTTTAATGTAATCTTATTCTTTCTTTGTTGCTTCTTCCCACCCAAGTATGGGCTAACTTATTAAGATTGAGTGATAGAGTAACTTTTATTGTAATGAATTCAGTATTGCCTTAATTCTGTTAAATGATTTTCCTTTCAATTGCTTAATAAAGTGCTTATTTCTCATTCTTGTTGACTTATCGAGAGAGAGCTGCAAGATAAACAGGGTTTGGGCTATAGAGATATAGGTGAACTCAGAAAGTTATTAGGCATTGTGGTTTAACTAATTTAACTAGTTAATCGTGGGTAGAGAGATCATTCACACTACAAAATCAAATGGAACTGTGCTCAATAATTCATAACTATGTTGGCCATAGAGATGTGGGACTTAGTATACATGCAGTGTTGGTGAGAGCCCTTGCATGCATTAGTGTTCTGATTATTGAATGGATAATTGTTGTAGCATGGTTACTGCATTCTGGTGAAGTTGCAATAATGGGGAAATTGATCCCAGTCTACCTTTGAATACTTGGAACACCTATTTTATTTCTGCATTCTTTTAGTTAATTATTAGTTTTATTTTATTTTATTATTTAATTAGTCATTAGCCTTTTACAAAATATCTTTGTTACCTTTATTGCTTTACATTGATCCTGATTTTATAGTTTTCTTCGTGGGAACGATATCTGGACTCACACATCCACTTTATTACTTGTTGACATGTGCACTTGCGTAATGAGTGATTGATAAAGGGGTACATAATTGAACAACAATGGCCTAGGGCATTGTGCCTAAAGTTGTATTTATAGGCATTTAAGTCACAAACGCGCAGTATTAGCCTTAATAGCTACGCAAAACATTTTAATCCCAAACTTTGGAGAACTTCATGGACGTGGCAGATAGCTTTAAGATGCAAGGAGTTACATCTGATGCATTGAGACTGAAGTTATTTCCTTATTCGCTCTCCAATGGAGCTAAGACATGGCTCAATATTCTACCACCTAATTCAATCAGAAGATGGGAGGACTTTGCTGAAAAGTTCTTGATTAAATTTTTTCCTCCCACCAAGGTAGCTCAATTGAGGAATGATATAGCAATGTTCTGGAAATTTGATGGAGAACCACTATATGAAAGCTGGGACAGATTCAAGGGATTGCTATGGAGATGCCCCATTCACGACATACCTGAATGGATCCAGATGGAAACTTTCTACTATGGGTTGAATGGGAAAACTAGAGATATAGTAGATGCATCATCTGGAGGAGTCCTCTTAGACAAGACTTACACTGAAGCATATGATATCCTAGAGAGGATGGCATACAACAATTACCAATGGCCAATAGAGAGGTCAATTGCACAGAATGAAGCTGCAGGATTGCTGGAGCTTGATGCTATATCTTCATTAGCAGCACATATATCCTCTCTAAATAATTCAAAAGAGAATCTCAATATTACTGCCAATGATAGAGCACAACAAGCACATTCAATTTATAATGTTGTAACATGTGTTTTCTGTAATGGCCCACATGTTTATGATGATTATCCCCAAAATCCTCAATCTTTTTGTTTTGTAGGAAATTATAATATGAATGATCCATATTCAAACACCTATAACCCAGATTGGTGGAATCATCCAAATTTTTCCTATTTTGAAGGGCAACAACAAGGGTCAGCATATGCTACAGCATTGCAAGATCACAGAATACCATTCCAGCGTCAGCAACAACATTATCAGCAGCTTGAACAGCAAGCTAAAAGCTCTGATGTGTTGGAGATTATGCTGAAGAACTTTATGGAAAAAAGTGATGCTCTTATCCAAGACCAAACTGCATCAATCAAGAACTTAGAGACTCAAATGGGTCAGTTGGTGGAAGCTGTGAGAAATATATCATATGAAACACTGCGCAACAATATTGAAGATCCAAGAAGCATTGGAGATGAGCAACTCAAAGCTGTAGCATTAAGGAATGAGAAGGAAGTAGATAGTACAGAGGCCATGGAGAACTACCACAAGTTCAAGGAGGAAGCTGAAAGTCATAAGGAAGGAGACAATGTTGCTGTGGAAGATGAATTAAAAGAACAACCTGTTGCACCTGAATTTGCTAACACATAACACAATGTTACAACAAAGTAACAGCATTGTCAGCAAGTCAACAGGACAACTAAACCACCACCTCCCTTCCCTCAAAGATTTCAGCAGCAACAAGATGATGTGCAAGGGAATAACACCTTATGTGATGTTGAGGCTGATGCGAATTTGATGCCCATGAATTTACTAGAAAAGATGGGAATAAAGAGCATAAGGTCTAGTAAGATGACTTTGCAAGCACCTAGTCAAGTCATGAAAATATCAGTTGATGTTGTTGAAAATATGACGATAGACAACTCTGCACACCCTTTAGATTTTGCGGTCCTTGACATGAAGAAGGACCCATTTGTTTCTCAATATCTTGAAGAGTCATGCCTTGATACCCTAAAGGTTATGGAAGATATGTGGAAGAGTAAGCTGATTCTTGAAATAAATGGAGACCAAGATAAAGGCAATCCAAAGGTCAAGATTAAGGAAGAGCCTACATGCGAGAAAAATTTGACCAAGGACTCAAAGTTGTTCTTCTTCCTTTGTTTCAAGCCACCTTGATCTTCAATCAAAGTCAGGCTGAAGACTATAAAACAAGCGCTTTTGTGAGGGAGCCCAAATCAATTAGGATATTTCTATACTTTTCTTTAGTTTCTTGCATTTAAATTTCTGAATTTCAATTTTTAAATTGTTAGATTAGCAAACAGATTCTACATTAATTATTGGTGCAGGTGCAATTTATAGGTAATTAATGTTCCACTGTTGCAGCATTGCTACAACACTGCTACATCATAGCTGCGGCAGAAGGAATAAGGTGCTACGGGGAAGAGAGTCAAGTTTAAATTCTTGAATGAAATCCTGAAAGCACTCAGCAAAAAGCTGAGATAAGAGTCCCCCAAAGCATTTTAGCAAGAACCTTGTTCAAGAAATTGAGTTTGGAGTCCCAACAACAAAGGGACTCCACCATTCTAAAAATTCAACGATAAGCCAGGTTGTCTTGTTCCTTTCTTGTCTATATCTTTTCTTACCTACTGAAAAATATTAGTAAGGAATCTGTATGCTACGTAGGTTTAATTTCTTGTTTTGTTTTAATTAGGTTTTAGTTTGTTTTTATTGCGAACAAAAGAAGTTAGGCAAAATATGAAAAGAAAATAAGGGACTCAAGAAGGGAACTCAGTACTTATGCTAAGTTAAGAATGCTAAGAAGTGAAAGACTTAGCACAGCTTTGATGAAGTATTGTTGTATCTCTGTCTATTCTATTATGATATGTATTGTTACAGGATTGCTATAACATTTGTGCAAGAGTGAAAGTCAGTGATCTTAGGTCAAAGTCTAAATGGATACCAAAGTATGACTTGAAAGCAGAAAACAAATAAGGTGAAAAGCCAATGGATGGATCATCTAAGCACAAGGAATCACTTGGAGGCAAGAGAAACCAAGGAGTGAATTGCGGAACAGGGCTTAGGATTCAAAAATTTGATGGGTATGAATCTTACCACATGAGACAGATTTGAAGGCTATAAGGGTGAAAGAAGCCAAGCAACAAAGTGCCAATGCACAAAGAGTTCTTCCTCAAAAAAAAGTGAAAAGAAAAGTGGTGAAAACCCCCAAAAAATTAGAATAAGTGCAAAAGCACAAGAATAAAAAGAGGAAGGCAAAGCTAAAAATGCAAGGTGGACACTCGTTCCTTCAAGTCTTGTACACATGGGTGTGGATTCAAGTCTGGTAAAGCATGAGTCAAGCAACTAGGCCTTAGGACTCTTAGTTTGAAGCTCCAAGGTGGATCAAACCGAGAAGGAAGTTCCTATCACTCACACACTGATATGTCCAAAGGCTATGAAGCCTTGAGAAGATGAGGCTAACAAGGAATACTGAAGTTGAAGTAAGGATGATGGCTGAAGATCAACAATTAGCTGCACAATTCTGTAGCAAAGCTGCTGCAATATGGAGAATCTCAATAATAGTTTCTGATACAGAAGTACTGACTTGATGTTAGTTAAGCCTGAGAAGTGTTTTGTTGCTCGAGGACGAGCAACGTTTGGAGTGTGATAACTCTCTAAAAGAGAGTTATTTAAGGGATTAATTGTGATATTTTGGTGCCATGATTGCATATAATTCTCTTGATTTTATATGATTAATGCATGAATTCTACGATTTCATGATTTAATGGAGAATTATGTTAATTATGTGTATTTGGATATAAATGAGCATTAAATGCACTTGTTATTTTTCTGCAGATCAATGTTGTAGCATCGGAAAGCAGTGTTGTAGCAGCACAGATAAGTCAGCATTGCATCATCACCAGCAAGCTGTGAATTGAAACTCAGCAAGCTAGAAGGAGTTTCATTTTGTGTAATCAAGATCATGAGCTGGCTGCACTTTTTAAGGAGTCACCATTAAAGCTGCATCAAATACATTTTCAAATTCAAAACATGAAACAGAATCTTCAATTAAAGCGCTGCAGCAAAACACAGTTGGCGCAAATGAAGAAGATGCTTTGTCAGCTTTACATCACACTGAAGTGTCATCTACTCACACAGAATTACATAGACCAGGGTCAGAAGCTCAAGTATAAAAGGGGACACACTCCACACACAGAACACATGCTTTAGACATTCAATCAGATCCTAGAGAGAGAAAGTGGGGGAAACACATAGAGAGAATTTGAGGGTCGTTGAGAGAGATCCAATGAATCAAAGGGTGAGAGATCATCAAATTCGTTGGATCCTTGCATTATTTCGGCGGCTGAAGCAAGGTTGATGGTTGTGGAGCCTACGGCAGCTGCGAGAGCAGTGCTACAGCAACGTCCCTATTTTCTTTACTTTAGTTTAATGGAATCTTATTCTTTCTTTATTGCTTCTTACCACCCAAGTATAGGCTAATTTGTTAAGATTGAGCGATAGAGTACCTTTTATTGTAATGAATTCAGTATTGCCTTAATTCTGTTACATGATTTTCCTCTCAATTGCTTAATAAAGTGCTTATTTCTCATTCTTGTTGACTTATCGAGAGAGAGAGCTGCAAGATAAACAGGGTTTGGGCTATAGAGATATAGGTGAACTCAGAAAGTTATTAGGCATTGTGGTTTAACTAATTTAACTAGTTAATCGTGGGTAGAGAGATCATTCACACCACAAAATCAAATGGAACTTGTGCTCAATAATTCATAACTATGTTGGCCATAGAGATGTGGGACTTAGTATACATGTAGTGTTGGTGAGAGCCCTTGCATGTGTTAGTGTTCTGATTATTGAATGGATAATTGCTGTAGCATGGTTACTGCATTCTGGTGAAGTTGCAATAATGGGGAAATTGATCCCAATCTACCTTTGAATACTTGGAACACCTATTTTATTTCTACATTCTTTTAGTTAATTATTAGTTTTATTTTATTTTATTATTTAATTAGTCATTAGCCTTTTACAAAATATTTTATTACCTTTATTGCTTCACATTGATCCTAATTTTATTGTTTTCTTCGTGGGAACGATATCTGGACTCACACATCCACTTTATTACTTGTTGACACGTGCACTTGCGTAATGTGTGATTGATAAAGGGGTACATAATTGCACAACAATGGCCTAGGGCATTGTGCCTAAAGTTGTATTTATAGGCATTTAAGTCACAAACGCGCAGTATTAGTCTTAATAGCTACGCAAAACATTTTAATCCCAAACTTTAGAATCTTAACCTATTAAATCTTACAAGAATTATCATATTTTTTATTTTATTTTTTGGTGCACCTTTCTGGTTCGCGCTTTTCCATAGCCAGTATCAGTTCTGGCACCAGTTCTCATTATTTTGACTTGAAACTTGTTTTACAAGCCCTATATATTATTCTAGTAATTATCATGCACTTATTATAATTTTCCTGGATACTTTTTCGGTACGCATTTATACCGACTAGCAGAACCGGTATATGCACTTTTCTTCCGAAAAACGACTTTCAGCACTATTACTCACTTACTATAATTATTAGAGTCTCATAATAATTATTAGGGTTAATTATGGAATTATTTCCTAATTATCACAATTAATTAATTAATTACCGTAATTAACGGTGCGGGTTCTTACACACCACACCTAGTGGAAGGTTGTGGTTGGATTTTGTGTCTTTGAACATTGTGTGAATATGTATGTTCATGCATTATTGCTTGATTGTGTGACATGTTTGGAGCTTGATGTGTGTGAATTATTTGATCTCTGGCCAGTAGATGTGTGTTGGTTTGGACTTCCACTAGAGATATCCTTTGGGGATTCCGGTCGGGTTGTTGCCGCGGGGCCGACTCTGGGAGCGGTACCAGGATGATCCAAACGTGGGACTTCCGCTGGATAGGCCTCATAAAGCGGTACCAGGTGGTGCCATGGCCCTGTGCAATTCGAAAAATTAGCATTTTCTCCATTAACTTGGCGCCATAATGGCGCCAGTGAGCTGGAAATTTCATGTTTTGTGTGGTTTTAAATGCAAGGCTATCAGTTCCGGACTTGGTTCGGGTAGGTAGAAAACGTATAAAGAAGAGATTAATATAATAGGTTTATGGGAACTCTGAGAGTCTTATAGTAAGTCAAATAAATTATGACAGTAGTTGAAATAAGTCTTCCGCAATGAATTACAGTTACGATCACAGCTTTTATTTATTACGCTTTTACGATTTTAAATGTTTGCGTAATAAACGGAAAAAGTTTACTCGCATTTTATAAAGGAATGACTGTGATTGTAACTACGCTAAATATCATAAGTAATGTTAACAATACCAGTGTACAACGGGCTGTTACATTTTATGGTATCAGAGCAGTTTCTTAGGGAACTCTGATTGTTGCACGATTGTGGTAAGTGCTGTATAGTTGTACGTAGACTCTTATTGATTACTGCACATGTGATTCCTTAGTTTGTGCCTGATCAACCCATTCCTTCGTGTTATATGTGTGGCCATTATAAGACGCCTTCGTGACAACCCTGGAGCACCAAATGCTAGTCCTTAGACTGAGGTTGTGGTTACAGTGTTGATTGCTTCACAAACATAGATGTTGTAAGTGAATTTGATATAATTGAGGACTCAGTGAGAACTATTGGAGGTATGTCTAATTATTTTGGTAGAATGCTACCATAGTTGAAATTATGGACTCATGATTAGTAATTATGAATGAATTGAGTCGATATTATGATAATGATGTTGGTGAATATTCCCCATATGTATAGAGTAGTTAAAACAATTGAGTATATATGGAATTAGTGGCATGACCTTAACATGGTGAGTGGCTTGGAACCCCGATGGATTCTTGAAATCTTGAATATGTATGCTTATGTGTAAGCTTAGTCACATTAAGGTTAAGTAAGAAGGTTATAAGTCCCTTGTGAAGGGCATACACCGGGATGAATTAAGATGTTTGGATGTAGAAAGAATTTAAATCTTCAAAATTTGAATTGAGGAATGGGAGTACCTTTTAAGAAATAGAAATATTGGGAAAACTATTTAAAATATTGTTGGCAATTAAAGAAATAGAAAAAATGCATGAAATGGGAATTGAACCGACAATCACCTAAATGGTTAGGTTGCATTTTGCCAATTGAACTAATGAAAATTTTGGATTACATATAGAATGTGAAATTAGTTATAATTCTTATTTGTGATGCCTTTATATTGGAATTATGGAGATATAATTTATAAAATTCATTTGCCTAAATGGGATAAATCTTAGACTATTACATATAAAGCATAGTTAGTAATTGCTTTAATGTTAAGTGCTGAATTTTTATGGCAAAATTTGTTGGATTGACAATACAATATGATTTTTAGAAACACATGTTGTGAAGTGCTTCATGTTGTTGGAAACACATGTTATTAAGTGTTTCATATTGTTGGACATTGTTGTTGATATATTATTTTGAATTAGTATATGTTAATTACCTCCCCAGTGGGGTTGTTACATATAATAATTTGTAAAATTGCATGAATAAATTGTTGATAAGATTACGTGATTTAAAATTATTTATCTGCCTAAAGGGGATAATTTTTTTTAAAAGAATTACACGTGGTATTATGGTGAAATATGTATAATTTAAAAGTTTGTCTGGCCAAAAGGATGGATTTTTATAATTAGATGTAATTCTCCTTGTTGTTTAAATCTTCATGTGATTTAGAAAATATTTGTATATATTTTCTGCCCAAAAAGGGGTATATGTTATATAAATTATTTTGTTGTTGCCCAAATTTAATCTTATTGTATTGTGTATGTCAATCAGTTTTTTTTGCCATCAACAATAACCATGCTATCGTTGAGTTATTGACTATGTCAAATAAGAAAATGGAGATGTATAATTTATAGAATTTTTTTTTATTGAGTTATATGCTTCCACTTGAGCTGTAAAAGTGCAAAGACTTTTTTCCGAATGTTGTTGCTTTTGAACTCATGATCAGTGAAGGTATTACACCTTCTTGTGGAATGCATCATGATTTTTGGCAAGATTTGCAAGAGTTTTTATGAATGACTATGGATGATTAGTGATTACCATTAAAGTGGGATTGCTTGTATTAATTTATGGAAATCTCTTTGTGATTTGAATAATGCTTCTAATTATTTCATACAATTTTCTGTCCAAAGTGGGTTATTGTGTGTTTTGATTGGAAGCTTGTTGGAGATGAAGTTATTAGAGGTGCATTGGTCTAGGTGATTTGTCTGCCCAAAGAGGACAAATCTCTGAAGCCAATGTATGCTCACTGAGCAGTTTTTTAAGGTTGTAGATGAAATTTTTGGAGGCTCATTGGTCTAGAGATTTGTCTGCCCAAAGGGGATAGATTTTCAAACCTAATGTTGTGCTCTTTGATTGATTCATCCGAGGCTATGACCTTGGTTTAAACCTTGGTTTGTGCATTCTTCCCAAAAGGGAATGCACTATTTTGTTAGCCTTATTCTGATAACCTATTGTGTAGGAGTTTAGTTTAGAAAAGGAACTACAAAAAGGAATTAGAATCTGAAAGAGAGAGATTGAGAGAAGAGAGAAATTAGAGAGAGAGATTGTCCAACTTTTCATGTTTTCATTCACACCCCTCATGGGCTATTTAACAACTTCCATACACATTTCCCTTGCTTGTCTGTAACAAACTAATAACAACTTCCATACATATTTCCCTTGCTTACCTCTAACAAACTAATATCAACTTTAACAAACTAATAACAACTTGCTGAATTAACAAATAGTTAATTCAACTTCTTATTGAAAATAATCCTGTAAATAAACAGGCTTCCTTCTATTTCTAGCGGGCCGGTTCTCTTCAGGCCCAATGTTGCCAGGCCCAGCGTTGTGGGTCTTAACATTACACCCATCTGCAGAACAACACTCGTCCGCGAGTGTAGTGGGCCGCTCCAATTTTGCCTTCATCCGCGGCCCAATGGATGCAACAGCGCGTGGATCCATAATGTCCACAGGACCGTCCAGTGCAACAGGGCAATTAATGAGTGCAGAGGGTGGTTGATAGCTGGCAGGGCATGCAGCAGCGCCATTATTGTGCGCCGAAAGTTGCTGTGCGCGTGGATCCATTATGTCCACAAGACCGTCCAGCGCAACATGGCCATTAATGGGTGCAGAGGGCAGTTGATAGCTGGCATGGCATGCAGCAGTGTCATTAATGTGCGCCGAAAGTTGCTGTCTGCTGTCAGTTGCAGAAATGGCTGGCAAAGAGATAAGGAGAGGATTAGGCATGCTGCTATTGGTGGATGAAGCGGTGGCTGGCAGAGGCTGGGGTAAAGAGACCTGCTGCGGTTGGGAAGTCTCATTTTGTTCCAACGCTGGGTTCTGCAAGCTAGACAACGGAGCGCCCAGGTCAGAAACAAGGATCTTCTCGTCCTCCCAAGTTGAAGCGTCAGGAGGTAGTCGTTCCCACTGCACCAATACCTGATGGACCTCCATGTTGTTGCGCCAAATGACACGACGACCCACGATGGCTACTGGACGGTGAGCCAAGGAGTGTTCCTGGATCGCGGTGGTGAGAGGGTGCACCGTGTAGCGGTCGGAAACTCGGAACGGCCGTAGCAAGGAGGCATGAAACATAGGGTGAATGCGTGCGTTCTCTGGCAAGCGCAGGCGGTAGCAACCAGTCCGATGCATTCCGTGACCTCGTAAGGTCCGAAAAAACGGAGGCTAAGCTTGTGCGACGAGCGGTGGTGGACCGTCAGTTGACGATATGGTTGAAGACGAAGGAGAACCTGATCTCCTACCTCAAAGGTAACATCTTTGCATTTTCTGTCCGCTTGAACTTTCATGCCAAGCTGTGCTTTTTTAAAATTTTCTTTTAATGACGCGAGGAAACTGGACCGTTGCTGGAGATCTGAATCCACGGCTTCTAGGGAAGTAGTGCCCAAGGAGTATTCCAATAAACAAGGGGGAGAACGACCGTAGGTGGCCTGGAAGGGGGAAAACCCGGTTGAACGGTTGTGAGCTGTATTGTAGTGGAACTCAGCCCAGCTCAAGAATCGCGGCCAAGAAGACGGGTTCTCGTGCACAAAGCATCGCAGGTATTGTTCCAAACTCCTGTTTACCCTCTCAGTTTGACCGTCGGTTTGAGGGTGATAGGCCGACGAAAATAAGAGTTTAGTCCCTTGTAATTGAAAAAGTGTTTTCCAGAACAAGCTAACAAAAATAGGGTCTCTATCCGATACTATGGATTTAGGAGGCCCATGTAGTTTACCCACGTTATCCCAAAACACCTGAGCCACCTTCGAAGCTGAGTACTTGGTAGGAAGAGCTATAAAATGCGCACCCTTTGTCAATCTGTCAACCACCACCAAAATAGCCGAAAACCCCCCAGACAGAGGCAAATGAGTAATAAAGTCCATAGATAGTTCGGACCAAATGGCTTCAGGAATGGGTAGTGGCTGGAGAAGTCCATAAGGAGGGTGGTTAGGGGCTTTTGTTTTTTGACAAATCTCGCAGTGGCGAACAAAATGCTGAACATCTGTCTTGATTTTTTTCCAGGTGAATTTGGCTCCCAAACGTAGTAAGGTACGGCGAACGCCAGCATGGCCGCCCAGTTTGGAAGAATGAAACTCAAACAGAAGGACCGGTATCAAGGATGAATCCGAAGGGATGTAAAGACGGCCTCTGTGAAGCAATAACCCATGTTGTAATTTCCATTGTGGCCACTTAGAGGGGCTATGTTGTAATTCCTGTATAATCTGTGTAGCGTAGGGATCACCATGTAATTCTGACTGAATGATGTGACTGTACTGTGAAACAGGGCCACTGATGGCCAGAAAGGCAGGGGATGGGGCAGTAATGATCTCCTCCGGCTGACGGGAGAGAGCGTCGGCCGCGGTGTTAGTCTTGCCAGGCTTAAATTGTATGATAAAATTGAAACCTAACAATTTCGCAAGAAATTGTTGCTGGTCAGGGGTTTGGATCACCTGTGCTAGCAGGTGATGAAGGCTCCGATGGTCTGTCTTAATGATAAAAGAAGCACCAAGGAGATACTGTCTCCATTTTGCCACGGCGGAGGTGATAGCATACATCTCGCGAAAATAAGTGGACTTCGCCTGCATACTCTTAGATAGCTTCCTGCTAAAAAAAGTGATGGGGTGATCATTTTGCAACAAAACAGCCCCTACGCCCACTCCAGAGGCGTCTGTCTCTAACACAAAAGGATTATTAAAGTTAGGTAACACTAAAACTGGAGCATTAGTCAATAATTCCTTAAGTGATGTAAAAGCCTGGTCTGCCTCTAGTGTCCAGGCAAAAGCATCCTTAGCCAGCAAATTGGTAAGAGGTGCAGCTACCGTGGCATATCCTTTAATGAACTTACGATAGTACCCTGATAGACCGAGAAATGCCCGTAATTGGGTAACCGTTTGTGGTTTGGGCCATTGACGGACTGCCTGAATCTTGGCTGGGTATGGAGAGACCCCAACCGCTGAAATAATATGACCAAGAAATTGGATCTCCTGTACACCAAAAGAGCATTTGGACAACTTAACAAAGAGTTGATGTTGACGAAGTGTCCGCAGCACCTGTAGGACGTGATCCACATGGGCCTGGAGTGAAGGGCTGTAAATAAGAATGTCATCGAAAAAAATAACCACAAATCTCCGTAGAAATTGAGTGAAAACATTATTCATAAGGGCCTGAAAGGTGGAAGGTGCATTAGTGAGCCCAAAAGGCATAACCAAAAATTCATAGTGACCACTGTGGGTCCGAAAAGCTGTCTTATGAACATCCTGAGAAGCCATCTTGATCTGGTGGTAACCTGAGCGTAAGTCAAGTTTAGAAAAAATAGTTGCACCGTGTATCTCATCCAAAAGCTCATCCACCGTAGGGATAGGAAATTTGTCTGGGATGGTTATGGCATTGAGGGCGCGGTAGTCAACACAGAACCGCCACGTGCCGTCCTTCTTGCGAACCAGTAGTACGGGAGAACTAAAAGGGGACTGGCTAGGTTGAATGATACCCGCATCCAACATATCAGTAACCATGTGTTCAATTTCTGCTTTCTGAAAATGGGGGTACCTGTATGGGTGAACTTGGACAGGTTTGGAATGGGGAAGGAGAGTGATATGGTGATTGGAGGATCGATCAGGAGGTAAAGTGGTTGGTTCACAAAAAATATCTTGAAATTGGTTTAAAATGGTTTGTAGTTGAGGGTGCGGTTGGGTTGGGTTGAGGGATAAGGGAGGCAGGTGAGTGGTGCTAGTAAGACACATAAAGCAAGATGAAACCGAGTCTTGTGTCACTAACTTATGGAGTTGAGCATTAGAGATCTGGGTTGGTGGATGTGGTGCGTCACCATGGATGAGGATAGGACTATCATTATAATGGAAAGTCATAGTCATGCGGCCATAGTCTGTCACAATGGGGCCCAGTGTGGAAAGCCATTGAATGCCGAGAACCACATCAGCTCCCTTAAGGTCCAAAACAAATAAGTCCACCAGAAAGGTGTGGGTTTGAATAAGCAATGGTACGGCCACACAAGAGGCAGTACAGGGTAAGGCATCACCATTGCCCACCTGCACTTGGAATGGGGGTACTTGTTGCATAATCAGACCCAAAAAATCGCCATGCGAGCAGTAATAAAATTATGGGTACTACCGCCATCAACTAATACTTGCACTGTCTTACCCGTAATAGTACCCTGTAGACGGAACGAACGAGAATTATGATGCCCAAATAAAGCATTAAAGCTGATCTCTGGAATAACCTCCGGTGTAGAAACGTCTGCCTCTGTGTCAAGGTTTTCCA
The DNA here is from genome assembly GCA_032173675.1 of Gastrolobium villosum. NCBI lineage: Eukaryota > Viridiplantae > Streptophyta > Magnoliopsida > Fabales > Fabaceae > Gastrolobium > Gastrolobium villosum. The sequence goes on from JAVKPL010014132.1 coordinate 26,335, forward strand.
GGCATGGATCTTCGTCAGTCCCTTCAAAATACAGCAAGGAAGCTCGTCCTTTGCATTTGTGGCCAAAGGAATACTTCTCATCACAATTGTAGCATAAATTTTTGTCGCGTTTAATCTGCATTTCCGCTGGAGATAACTGACGAATAGGTAGGGTCGGAGTGGGGCTGGCAGATGGAGGAAGTGGCGGAACTGGGGTTATTGCAGAACCCTGGGATCGAGCCGACCCTGACCAAGGTCTCGGGGAACGAAGTTCCAGAAATTGGTCTTCATATATGCGGGCCATAGAAAATGCTTCGTGATAATCTGCAGGCCTTAAGGTAAGGACGGATCTGCGAATATGGGATTTGAGTCTCGAGATGAAGATGCTACGAAGTAACGGTCCAGACAGGGCAGGAACCTTGCTAACCAGTTTTTCAAACGCTGCTTGATAATCTAAGACCGATCCTGATTGGTGAATTTTGACCAAAGCCCCAGCAGGGTCGTCAAATTCGGATGGACCAAAGCGACGATGGAGTGCTGTGCAAAACGTACGCCAATCAGTCAACAAGCCATTTTGGTCAGATCCATGGAACCAGCTGGCGGCAGGTTCATCTAAATGAAACGCTGCTAAGTTCAAACGATCAGGTAAAGGAACTTGGTAAAATGTAAAGTATCGTTCCACAGAAATGATCCAAGTAGTGGGATCACCAGACGCGAATCGCGGAAAATCAAGTTTGACATGGCGAGAGCGAAAATTGTCAGCACCGTTATTAGGCCCGGCGCCCAATATACCGCGATTATTGTGAAGAGCGGCAGAGGTTACCTCCTGTAACTCAAGAAGGCGGGTAAGGTCAATATGGAATTGATTCTGGGATGTTTGGAATTCAAGCTGAGCCTCCTGGAGTTGCGATTGGGATTCCTAAAGCGCGATATGCTGTTGTATGCGAACCTGCTCAGCCGCCTGAAATTGCTGTTCTAAGGCGTCAAGGCGTTCTGTCACCGCGCGTAAACGGGTATTCTCAGCCATGGCTGGGAAAGGTGAGTTTCAAATGAAAGCACCAATTTGTAGGAGTTTAGTTTAGAAAAGGAACTACAAAAAGGAATTAGAATCTGAAAGAGAGAGATTGAGAGAAGAGAGAAATTAGAGAGAGATTGTCCAACTTTTCATCTTTTCATTCACACCCCTCATGGGCTATTTAACAACTTCCATACACATTTCCCTTGCTTGTTTGTAACAAACTAATAACAACTTCCATACACATTTCCCTTGCTTACCTCTAACAAACTAATATCAACTTTAACAAACTAATAACAACTTGCTGAATTAACAAATAGTTAATTCAGCTTCTTATTGAAAATAATCCTGTAAATAAACAGGCTTCCTTCTATTTCTAGCGGGCCGGTTCTCTTCAGGCCCAATGTTGCCAGGCCCAACGTTGTGGGTCACAACATATACCTACGAATCTCTATGTTTCAGGAAGACAAGGTATACAATCAAAACATGCTTTCTAGAACACAGTCTAGGTGAAAACTTCTGGTCTAAGGAAAGACATACCCAAATATTAAGAGGCTACTCTAATGATACTATTTGTGAGATTTCCTCATAGAGTCTCTTTGTGGGTCTGTTCAGTGCGAGTTATACCCTTATAGGTCCACCCACGACTTTAGCTAAGACATCTCCATATCTTTAGTTCATGAGGTCTTTACCTTGTATCTGAATACAAGTAGATAAGCCGTGCTAGTTTTACCCGAGATTACTGATCCCCATTAGTGTCTCTAGACTAGGAACATAAAATTAGGAATAAACATCCGGTATCCTTGAATCCTCGTGATCGTGATCTCATCATAGATACTCAAGAGATACCTATTCTATTCCAAGGGGTTTATCCAGTTACTCATGTAATATATTGACAATGATATCGAGACAAAATATGAAACAGGATAAAGAGTGCTTATGATTTATTTGCGATAATATAAAAGGTACACACATGTCCTAATCTAATCAAAAGATTGTCTCTAGAACATCCATATGCTAACATTTCTAATGCCAAATTGTTATAGACCACATCAATAAAGAACAAATCAAGAATAAGATGGTAGAAATAATTCCCAATCAAGGCGTTCTTATTTCTGAAAAAAGAATTATTGATACAAAGGATGCTTGTACACTATTGTTACAAGTTACAACACTTAACAAACTGAATACAATAATTTGAGATACAATCATAATGACAGGGAAATTCGAGAGTTCCTCTACTCTCCTACGCTTTACTTTTTTACTGAAATTCTTGCATGCCCTATTTCTGTCGCCTCCGCTCTATTTATCTTATTTTCGTCTATTACCATCTGTCACTTGGGGCTCTAACAGAATTGCGTAGTCAGCAACCCATGAGTCAATAGTTTGGGTCTCTGCTGGGGCTCACTTCTTTCTTTTCTTGTCTCTTCTGTAAACTTTTATGGGTTGAGCAGCATCAAAGACCATAAAAGTATGAAAGATATCAAACTCAATGGAAAATGGAATCTGAAATAAACTAATAATCTTTCTTCTGGTGGCTCCTGCACTATTTTCCATTTCCACTTGTTTTTAATAAATAATTTTCCCTTCTCTATCTTCTAGACTTTTTTTTTCTTTCTTCAAATATTTGTCAAAATTTTATTTGGTGGTTTGCATTTTTCTCTAGTTGACATGAGATTAGTAGTTGTGTGTCCTATCTGTATGATGAAGCTATTTTTGCATGTTCATCTGATTGATAATAATGATAAAATTGCATTTGTAGCTGCTATGTACTTTAATATTTAATTAAAATCTACGTCAATTGTTGTCACGTATTTAATTTTTGCCCCTCACACAGGTTTGGAATCATGACTACTTCTGGGAATCCATACAACCAGGAGGGGGTGATATGCCAAAACTAGGTCTCCTTCAACAAATCGAAAAGGATTTTGGATCATTTGCGAATTTTAAAGAGAACTTTATAGAAGCTGCCCTCACATTATTTGGTTCTGGTTGGGTTTGGCTAGTTTGTAAGTCCATTCCTAAATGATTCCTCCCCCTCTTCCCCAATCCTGCTAAAATAATGTTTGTTATTCAAAATCCATACTATCTTCTTAATATGCCATAAAATCCTTGGAATTCCTTTTTGTGTGCGTGTGTAAATATATGTCCAAATGAAAAGCAAATAAAATAAGAACCTTAATTTTGTTTTTCTGGAGTGGTTGTTAAGTTCTCTTTGAGAATATTTAACTATCCGAAGTTCGAGGCAGTAACTAGTCTTTCCTCATTAGCTGGTTTAATTCTAGAATATTTTCATTGTAGTAGGGTTGAACTATGTCGATATATATTATCGTTAAATATAACCTTATTGTTTGATATTTTGCTATGATAATGCTGGTGACTGTTTGCAATATTCATTGGTTGATTTTTTTAGTGAAGAGAGAAGAGAAACGACTAGCCATAGTCAAAACTTCAAATGCCATTTGCCCAATTGTGTGGAATGACATAGTAAGTTATAATTTAACTTCCCCCTTTCCTCCAAAAATAATTGATTGATTTAATATTGGAAATGGAGTTGATCATCTTTTCTCTTGCAGCCAATCATCAATTTGGATTTGTGGGAGGTATGATTGACTCTCTCTCTCTCTCTTCCCTATAGCTCAAAAACAAAACAAGTAGATGCACATGCAAATCACATAGCAAGAAACTTTTCTGTAGTCATCACTAACTGATAATCACTTTCTTTACTTTACTGCAGCATGCATACTATCTGGATTACAAGGTATGTGACCATCATAGATCATAACTTATTTTCCGTGAATATATTAACTTAACAATCTTTGTGCAACTTTTGGGCAGAATGACAGGGCAAAGTATGTGAATGTATTTATGAACCACCTTGTGTCTTGGAATGCTGCCACCGAACGCTTGATATGGGCAGAGGCTTTTGTGAACTTAGGAGAACCTAAAATTCCTGTTGCATGAAATATTGAAATGCTTAATGATTAGTGCTTGAAATGGGCATATGGCATCTTAGGTGGAGTTGATATACAATCAAGGGCTTCACATGGCCAGAAAGGGAAGTGTGTTTACGTCATTATTTCAGTACAACATTCATAATGCCCCATGTGCTTCTTTCTGGTTGTCTATTTTCGCTATGTTAGTCTAGTATTTAGGACATGTCATATGGAGGGTTTATAGGAACTTAGAGCATGAGACTAGGATTTCGATGTATAAAAAAGAGCATGTTCTTTGACTTATTATGGTGTCATTGTATGAAAGTACGAATGTAATTACCATTTTGGGGAGAGGTTATTAAATTTTCAAAACTTTAACCTAATTCTTCTTCCACAAATATATGTTCAACTCCGGTAGTTGTATTATTTTATAGACACTTCGCATACTAAAAAGCAATTAAGGGTGTTAGCGGTCTAGATTGGATCAGTTTTGGAAGTAAAAATTACCAGGTCCAATCTCTTTGGTTTGATCAAGTAATTTTTCATTGAGTTTTGATTTTTTTTCAAATCCAATCCAATTTTATTTGGTTTGGATTGGATTGATTTTCGGTTTTTTGATAAGTTTAAAATTTATATGATGGTTATTATGTAAATAACATATCTTTTGTATGTATTGGTTTTGTAAAGTTTGTATGATGATTATTGTGCAATCTAAAAGCATCACTAAACGATAAATCTAATTTTCAATATAGTATAATAAAAAGTTAAAAATGGGTAAACTCGGTTTCAAGTATCTATCACGTGTTGGATAAGAAGGAAAGTTAGACAATAACAAAGTAAGGAAAATTAATCTCAATTACTATACAAAGAGATCTTAAAACAATTTTTTATTTCAAATGTTGGCATATAAGTTTTATAGTAGTATTATATTTGTAATACCCTTACAATTATGTTATCATCCATTATGATATAGTGCAGTTGCAATCATAACAGTTAATTTGAAAATACGGGAAATTTTCTTCTTTTTAGTAACGTTTACAAGACCATTTATAAAACATCTTTATAAAATATTTTATCAACTGTGATCGTAATTGAAATACAAATGCGAAAATATAATTCCAAATGCTTAACTATCATATAACACCTATCTAAGCAGTGTTATTAAACCCGACTCGGGCATCGACCCGGTCGGGGTACTGGGTCAATGGTCGGACCGGTTGGTCCGGATATATATAGATATTAAAAAAATATAGATATGAACATATAAATTCAATTATATTTTTCATATCTAAAATGAATTAAACAAGGTTCACTAAATAAGCTAAAAAACATGAAGCATAAATAAATAAAAATGCACACTATTACTATGTCAATTTAAATTGCAACTCAGAATCCCCATAAACATACCTTTCAATGACATTGAATTCATATTTTTCAAAATCAACTACATTAAAATAACACATGTCACATTCTCTTAATTTATTATTCCGCAAATTGCTTTAGTATTGGAAACTGAAATTTGATGTATTGTAGAAGAGTATACTAGCAAATAAAATTATAAAAAGTTTTTACAATGAGTTCTACATTTTTTTATGATAAGATGAAACAATTTTGGTTTTTTTTTTTTAAATGCATGACCTGACCGGGTCAGTGGGTCACTAGGTCACCGGTTTTAGCCGGGTGGTCACCGGTTTTAGCCGGGTTTTGACCGATTTGACCGGGTCTATGCATGACCGGTTCAATGCTTGACCCGGACCGGTCCAATGACCGGGTCGCCAGGTTCTTGGTTGACCCGGCCGGGTCGGGCCGAGTTTTACAACATTAATCTAAGGTAACTAAGGTTCCTATAAACCTACAAACTGTAATTACAAAATCTGCTACTTTTCTAACTTGAGGTACCTACGGTTTTATTTAAACTTTTTATGATTCACCTTACTAAAAATAACCAACTTTTAATGTGTTAAACTAGACTCTTTTATCTTTCCAATGAGGTATCACACGCCTCAATCGGAGTTCTATAACTCTGGAACCGCTCGTCGTAAGTTGATTCCTCAAAATTGTCAACACTCTGCGAACAGAGTACCAAACATCCTTCACAATTTGTCACTACGAGAGTTATACTAATCCAATTGCTCTAAAAATTCTATATAGTATAGTAGACACCTAGATCTTCAATTTGATATATCGTAAGCCTAATTTGATTAAAAAATGAGGGAGATGTAATTTTTTAAAGAGAAACCCGAGAGTAGTGCAAAAAATGCCAGTTTTGGGCAGTCTTCACTCATTTCTACACACAAGTCTTTCTACAACTCCTAATTACACCAAATTTAAAAAAAGTATATATGACATCCTAATCTTTAAAATAAGGTAGGGCATGCCTCAATTGAACCATTATGGAGGGAGATATGGTCTCCCAAATTTAGATGTAAATTTGGCCATATCCTTAGAAATTTTGACAGTTTCTCCTTTGTTTTATTAACTAATCTCACTTTATGCAAGTGTGTTCCATTTGTCAAAAGGGTACCTAATTGACCATAGGGTGGCACACATGAGTTAACCATACCTTGGTGCTCTTACAACCCTCATTACCAATCACATTGCTTATCATTATTTAATATCTAAGGTATTATCCATAGTTACTTACATCACAAGTCATTATCCATTTCATACACTTTGTCCACTTTCATGCATTCAACAACATTATACCATATTAATCTACAATAGGCCTAAAGCCCTTGTATCACATACATCAATATTACATACCAATGTCCTCAATATATCCAATTACATTTACATCAACTAAACAAATATAACTATTACATTATTATACCAAAATACCAATGATCCATAACAATTAAGACTTAGCTCCAAAATAATACATGAACAAACCCTATGCATGGTATACATAAAATCATGCTATGTCAAATGTTCATGCATTAAGTCTAATATATAAAAAAGTAATCCCAAAATACAAATCCTATATGCATAGTGCACTCCAAAATGTTCTCATCCACAATGCTATGTGGGCCTCTTGCCCAATACTCCTGCAGCACCACTATGTGTACCTGAAATGTGAATTCCTAAAATGCGGGGTGAGATTTGACAAACTCAGTAAACCACGGGTGCTGGAGAATCACTCCACATAATGGCTCACTCAATATGCATGCAATGATAATAAATGTGAAGTACAACATACATCATGGCCCGAAGCCAACAACGTGTATCAGGCCAGAAGCCAACAGAAAATCAGGCCCAAAGCCAACACTTATATTAGGCCTGAAGCCAATACGTAAATAACTCCCGAAGCCAACACTTATATTTGACCTCTTGTAACTACGTGACTGAACTTTTCCTATTCCTTTATGTACATAAACTGTTTATTTAACATAAAATGTACAATCTCATGTTATGCATAGAATTCATACTTGACAAAACGGACAACATAACATCTGTATATTGGACTAACTAGAAACATCAAACCTGTAATCCATAAAATATCAAATACAGAATAACCGACATCTTAATACTTGTAACTTTAAGTGCCAATTAACCTTAATACAAACCAATAACACCAATCATCATTTAATTACACAAAACAATCCAAAAAGCTGAATTTTCACAACATGAACAGTCTGCACTATAAAATCCACGAAAAATCAATTTTAAATCCAATTCATATGAAATTTTTATATGTTAAACTAGACATGTGTGCCTTTAATTTGCAATAAACCCCACTCAATTTGGAGTTCTACAACTCCAGATATAAATTTTTGAAAATAGGACAGGTTTAAGGTCTTTATGTTCAACGAAAATTAAACCATTTTCAATGATTCCAACTTAATCCAATTAATTTCACACTCATTATAACAACCCTCGATAGTAGATTAAGGGAAAGGAATTATTTAGGTGATTAATTAGATTAAATACTTATTTAATGAAATTGTGAGAGTTAAATTAATAGACTCATATGATAAATAATAAGAGAAAATAAATCATGTCATACAAGACTAATAGGATTCAAATATAATTACTAGATATGATTAAAAATATGAATGTCATTAAGGTAGTAGGTTAGGGTTATTTTGATGATTAGACAAAATAAGCCTAAATATGGATTAGAATGTATAATTAAATAGTTTAGAAAAAGATTATCAAAAAAAAAAATAGTTTAGAAAAATTAGTGGGTTCAAAGGATCTTTAATTTAATTAAATGAGGTTTAAATTAATTACTAAAAATAAGCCAAACTTGGTTAATTACTAACCAATAAGATGAGTTTTGGTTTGATAAAAGTCAAATTAGTGTAAATAAATACATTTAGTAATATTGCTTATTCATAGACGACTTTGTCTATTCTTTGTTACATGTTTACATAAATTCTTTTCTTTCATTAGATGATTGATGAATGTTGTGGAAAATTGATAAGAAAGAACCAATAGAAATTAAGATAGGTTAAGAAAGTTAAAAGCATTAAAGACTTGTATAATAAGACAATTTTGGTTACCAACCTAAATTCCTAATCAAGTGTTGTCTCTTTTTCTTTCAAGTTACGTTGTTTTTTTTATTTCCTCCTTATAAAGAGATGATGAAAGTTGTTGCAAAAAAAAGTCAAAGCACTTCAACTCTTCAAGGGAACCAATAAGAATTAAAAGCAAAGTTAAATTGTCAAAAGGTTTAAAAAATGAAGAAGCTTGGTCATCAACATGTTAAATATGCGGTCTTCTCTTTCTTTCTTTAAAAAAACACACTCTGTACTCTCTCCCTCTTTTCTTCCTTGGTTGAAGACTTCAATGGAGAAAGGGCAAGTTTAAAGTTAGGTTCTAGTCATTATTGCACCTTGTGGTCTTCACAAAACTTGTAGATAACTATGTTGTGAACCTATTTCTAGAGTTATTTCTTTGTGGGAAGCTTTAAATCTCTTTTTCCTCCTTTGGGCAGCAGCGACCTGCATAGGAAAAGAAAGAAAAAAATACACTATTTCATAGGTTAAAGCTTTGGAGTCTTCCTTGGTGGTTGAAAAAGCTAGCCTAGGTAAATATTCTTCACTTGTTGTGTTAGATTTCAAGTTATAAAATTAATTACGTAGATGGGGGCTGTTATTAATAAGTTTAATCATGAAAATATTGATGAGTTTTATGTATGATTATTGGTATTTAGTTGTTGGAAGTTTATGTGTGCTTGTTTTACTTTTAGATGAAAACAAAAATATAGGAACCTTGTATATACAAAGAGATTTTCAGCTATACCATGTGTTTGTTATATTGTCTAAAAGAAACATTGATTTCAAGTGATTGTTTGATGATTGCTTTAATTAAATTAAGTGGAATTTGTGAGGAAAGTTTATAGAATTATATATAGGCTAATTCGGCCAAGTGAGATAAAATATACAAGATATATGATTGATCTTGTTCCTATGTGATAGGGTTGTTAAAAATATATTAGATGATGATTTAGTATGGAACAAGTTGATATGAAGTAGAGATAGTTATTGAATGTTACATGAGTTACAATTGGACTAAGGTATAAATTATGTGTAAGTATGAAATTGTATTTTAAGTATGTTTGGATTATGATGATTGATGTGAAATTCGATGATGATAGAAAATGATTGAAGTTGATAATTATATGAATTTTACATGTGTGCAATTCGACTAAATGGCTTAAATTGATGAAAGTTAATTATTTGATCATGTAAATGTGTAACACCCACTCTTGTATGCATCCAAGAGGGTTGTTTGCTAAATCGTATTAGAGTTGCAGCGGTATGAAACTCATTAATTTTAAAACTTTATCAAATATCATTTAATTTGGAAACTTGAAAAAAAAAAGTCCAGATTTGATTCTTATAAAAACAATTTGAGAAAAAATAAACCGTTTATCAAACATAGAGAAGGTCAATGATAAAACCCTTTGCTGAATTTTCTATACTTTGCAGAAAACCTTGCTCTCTTATAAAATCTGTATAAAATCGAATTCAGATGCGATAAAAAATATTCCAAGCTTCTGAAAAACTAGACATCCGGGGCATCGCGTACATATAAATTATGCGCGATTCGGAGGTGAATAGCCCCACGGAACAGGACACGTAAAACGCTTGTGAATCCTGTCCGTTTTCTGGAAACAGGCTGTAAGGCGAAGCTCACTGGAGTTCGTACAGGTTTCGTATAAAAATGAAACCTGCACAGTTTGAAAGTACATTCCCGGGGCTTCGCGTGCATATAAAATAATAGTAAATCGGAGTTCGTTTGCCCCTTGAAACATGACCCGTAAGGTACCGGTAAAACTGTTAAAATTCAGCACTTAATAAAACGTCCAAAAATTCTTTTCACAAAACGTTTTCCAAACAGCCGCTGTTCGTAAAAGACTAAACAGAGTTAAAGTAATAATTTCAACCATCATCCAAGTTCTCGAAATATACAAGAATATACAGTCATCCAACAATCACGCAGCAATAGCCAAAGTCCAATCAGTATTAGTCAATAGCATGCATCCATATACTCACGTCTTCAAGTGTGCTTTCCTTTTTCCTGCCATTTTATGAAAATAGCAGCCCCAAAGGGGTGAGAATAATCCTAGTAGTGTGGCAACAAAACCAATAACATAACAGTATTGAACTAGGCACAAAATCATAAACAGTCACTTCAACATATCCTTGTTCCTTTTCCTTTTTCCATATATATATATATATATATATATATATATATATATATATATATATATATTGCGTATATAACGCCTTTCCTTTGCGCTTTTAGCACCGTCGTGCGCGCACTTCACAGTGGACATCAAAATACTCGGCACCTGAGCTCTGTGGATTCCAACTGTGGGCCTATGCGGACTGATGCCAAGTGCCCATACCCTGGTACCTTAGGGATGCCTATATGATGCTTGCTCAAACACATGGTCCTGTACATAACTATTCTAAAAGCAAGGCCTATATGATCTTGGTACATGCATGCCATGCTATGCTTTCACACACAAAGCGTACAAAAATGCGGTATGATGTAAGGTGCATGCTTATATACTTTTCATATAGCCATCACGGCACATATACTTTTCATATACGTTATGCTGCCACATAACAACTTTACCTCATAATCATATAGCCATCACGGCACATTCTTGGCAGTTTTCTTTCATAATAAGGAACATATTACTTTTACGGAGTATGGAGCATCATGTCACAACTTTATACCAGTAGTCAATAGTCACATTAGGTAATATCGCCTGACACTTACCTCGTGTCCATGCAACAATCGACAGCACCAAAGTTCAGCCAATCAATAAGAGTTACGTGCACCTAAATACATGCAGTACAAGTTAGAATTTTATTCATACTTTCCTATTATTTATAAACCCAATTTCGTGCCTCTCAAAGTTCTACGTTTTACTCAAATTACCATGCTTCTAGTGCGTCATCAAAATCTGCCTTCCCATTAAAATTAATAATACATTATCATAATAAGATATTAAGTCTCCAACACATACAGGTTCGGTTCCTAAAAAAAATACAGATTAAGAATTTATATAATACACACGCTACCCATTAAGACTATGGTGTGCTAAGAGTACCCTTCACATGTTGCAAATTCATTTTAATTCAATTAGAGCGGGGGACACAAAAAGGGGTCCAGAATCGGTTTTTAAGGTTAACATAGGGAGCCAAAGTTTCTGCCTACAACTAAACTTTACATCACATGCACAGCGAAAGTTCTAAGATTTAACCCCAAGGCAGGTTCGGTTTAGGCAGCAGCTAGGTGTTCTTAATTTGTTTCATGACACACTCCCTCCTACTGGCCTAAGGGTGCGCTAAAAAGAACCACTTACATGCTGGACATTTTAATTTAGACACATGCAAGTCAAGATACTTCACACAAAACAGACTCACGAGACTCAAAGGAGAGTTATTCCCACACTCCAAAACTGATCCTTAAAGCTAGTTCCCTTCAGAATTCCAATGCAACAAAGTAACGGTTGAAAGGTCTAAGTTTTAGGTTCAAATACCTCTTTCCAAATAAGCCATGGTTCACAAATAAGCCTGGAAGATGGTTCCCACGTAAGTGTCAAGGCTCATGCTCTTTTCTATTCCCAAAACCACGAACTCAGCCACATGCCAGACGGTTTATTTACTCTCAAGGAATCCACTTCAAAGCTGCATGCATGGAGGTTATCCTCATCAACCGATTCATGAAGAAAACAAGGAGATGAGGTAGTGTCTCACCTCAGTAAAGATGGTCGCTACTGCTGGAAGAGGAAGAATAGGATGCTGAGTTCTCTTGGCTCCTTGCTCATGGAGCTCACGCCTAGCTAAGAGAGGGGAGGAAGGAGGGAATGGAACCATTGCAACTTAGTTGCTACATCCTCAAGAACGGTCACGGTTTCAGCAAGGAATAAGATGACAATATGAAATTTTCTTGATTTTCCTTCTCTCCTACTCTCGCGGTTTAAGGAAGGTATGAGGTGTAACTTCTTAGAGCTTTAGCTCTAGATTTACGGTTTGTGAAAGGAATTGGATGGCTGAGTAGTCTCTCACATGGAAGGGTAGTAAGCAGTTTTATTTCTCTTGATTGTGCGCACAAGAAGATAGGAAATAAGTATGGTTAGCTCTCTTCTTTTTTCACTAAAGTACGTACAAGTGATGGAGATGTAAGGATTATGGGTGCTAAATCAAAATGACCCATTCAGGTTTCCTTTAGGTCCCAAAGGCTGCATAAGCGGCAAAAGCTGAAGGATTTAGATACTTAAGCAAGCAATCAGCTTGCTTTCTCCATGTTTTATGCGCAGGGGAGGGAGGTATAAGGATATGTGGACTTTGTCATGTGGGTCTTCAAAAGGTATAGTTGGCGTGCATGCAAGGAGTGGTGGAGGATTTTGGTTGACACATGGTAAGCATGCAAATGCTGATAACTATACACAAACAAATCAGAATTCTTTTCATGCTCCAAGCGCACAGTGGCGTGCTTGCTCAAGGAAGGGGACACAAGTGTCTCCCATGCAATGAAATAGATGATGCAAGTGTTGCACATGCAAAAAGGGGAAGAGATTAGGTGGCGGACATGCAAATCAAAAGACAGACTAGGGGCATGCATAGGCTGATATGTGTAGCCTAACAGAGTTGGTCAACACAAAAGTAAAATCAGAATTTTACCTTTTGCTTCCCATTATGCGCACACAGGGAGAAATGAGGAGAAGATGGCGTGACTTAGGGACCAACTAGACTACATGCAAGCTGATACTTCATCTCATACTGACTGCATGTTAAAAGGCTGACTTGGGATTGCCTAGAGACACAAGTCATCAGCTTGTTCTCTGCCCAAAGTAGCGCAAGAAAAGAGGATAAAGGTTGGCTTAATTGTTTGCCAAGTGTAACTCCTTGCTACTAGTGGGTTAATTTGTGGGGTTCTTAAGATGAGGCTAGGGTAAGCAATAGATTAGGGCTGAATAAGGCCCTCCTAATGCACTTGGGCCGTCGACCTTCTCTTGGTGTGGGCCAAAAATTACCTAAGTCCAAAGGTTCTACTTACTCATGCATTGACCCATTAATTGTTAGTTCCCAAGTCTTATTAGTACCAAAGTCTTTTCTATATTTTATAATCAAATTATTCATATACTTTTAATAAAAGTTTCACACGCCTAAAACAAATACTCACTTACCATGCCAAATCAAATAATTTTCTAACTTAAAGTAATTCCACCCTAGGGAAAGTAGCTACATAGAGTAAACAATATTATTTTAAAACTCAACCCATCATATGTACGTAATTGAGATCCAATACATGCATTCACATTACTAGAGGTAATTGGTATAAGTTCCTAATTTTCACGGGATGTTACACTCTCTCCACCTGGTTTTGAAGTTTGTCCCCAAACTTCGTCCTACCATCCTAAAAACTGTTTATTTCAAGTACCTATCCCGACTTTATGCACACCCTATGTTGCGTTACATCCAGATAGGTATCTATAATACCTTCGGACATTCATCCGGGTATTACAAACTGATGGCACCTTACCTGTTCATCAGATATATATGTGTATTATCAAGTTTTACTCACCTGTAAAGAAATAAAAATTCTACTTGCTCCTAACAAAACAAATGCCTGATTCTCTTATTATCAATAATCATACTACTACAAAATAAGTAAAGCCAACGTGTGAGGTTACTAACAAAGAACTCCAGTTATCATCATTTATAATGAGGCTCAAGACTCTAGCACATAACACTATAAGTATGGGCATAAGTGAGTAAAATTTTATTCACACTGATTTAAAATTTTAACTTATGAAGTAGAACATGACAACAGACGGATGGGCTCTCAAATCCCTATATCATCACCTACCCTTGATGTCACACCACACTACTACTCCACTAATCATACATTAGTGGTCTTCATATAAAATGCACTTAACAAATTAGGGCCAAAAAATAAAATCCCTAAGAGTGTGGGGTTCCATTTAACAATGAAGTAATATTACCTCCTATTATTTTCACAGCCACAGGCTAATTAACTAGGATATCCCATTACAAATGTCCCGTCTTCGCAATGTAGATGCTACTATTTAAAAGTGCCACTTCTTCCTAACATAAATCTTATCAGTGACAACGATTCAGTTCACTCACTAAGGACATCACACATTCGCATTATATTCAGACTTTCACATTAATTACCTTACCACATAAATTCATAGATAGGATTCTATAATTATTCACCTTCAGGCGTTCAAGCAAGTAAAATAAGACACATCACATACTAAATTTCAAATCAAAGGGGATCTTCATGAAGTCACAAAACTCCTATCCTACTTTTCATACATATCATGGTAAGTGGTACCCCTCATCTAGTTCGTCAAAACACTCATATGAGGAAAATTTCCTCGGACCTTCCGCTGTCCTACTTACCTCAGATGTAATTGATTCCACTGATTAGGGGATCCAATAATCATGATATGAACTCTCCATTCAGCGACACATATTACAATCTAGAACAACTATCAATATAACCCATGAAAGATAGACCAAGCTTTCATAAACCAAGTTCACAATAATCGCATTCAAGGTTACTAGCTGTAGTTAAATTTGTATTCACGGGACAATTAAAATTTCACAATACACTACTTCATACCTGAACAGTACCTAATCTGAATTTCCTTAGACAATTGACTAATCACATCAAAACAAGAAGCAATGCATCTACTCAATAATAGCATCTCAGAATAATAACATATATCATGATGTGCACAAAACAAATATCAACTTACGGTGGCATATTTAAGTCACAGATTAAACATTATTTCGATTAAACAATAGTTAAACAAAATCAGGGTGCTCACTTAAATTTAACTCTTACATTGTACACCCCATTTTTATTTTTAGATGTCCAAGGAATCATGCAAGTATAACAAGAAAAAAAATCATATTAAAGTAATAAATTGAATTAACAGTTTCCAACAAATGTGGACAGAAGGTAAAAGGGACTCATGTTAATTTTAGATTTAGAAGTTTTGGGCACCCAGGCAATTATATCAAGAAAATAGTTTATTCTAAAATTTAATGCAGAACCAGAAGGTTATAGATCTACTGTTTTCCGTTACTAACTTAATCCAATCACATAATGGGTAAATGCAATTCAGGATTCAACTATTGTGAAGCACCACGAGGAAATACAGACCAACACTTAATAAACTTATATCATCGCATAAACGAAATGTGCAAAGATAATTTTGAACAGCATACATGCCAGGCACAGAGTATTTTATCAAAACCTACTTTTCTTTCAATTGACTTTAACTAATTAAAGAAAACCAAGTGTAATTTCTGATACTACTCTAACAGTATATACTCAACCCAGATTAGGTCAATGACCAAGCATAATGTTGTTCAACAAGTTCAGTTGTAAATCATTCAGCAGGAAAGCCCAATCATGCCGCTAAAAACTTACATGTGAACAGTGTTAAATGATTCAAATGTAGATATTCATTAGATGCATCGAACTGATTTGACTAAGTTGATATTATAGTGTCTATAAAATAAACCAAACTTAAAGTCCTACGCATCAGCAGACATCACATTTTCGAATCTACAATTCTAATGAAACTAACAGGTATGAGCTCATAACAATCACAGCTTATAAACAGTCAAATTTCAATATCTCTATTTAATTCAATTGTATCGTTAGTGCAGGTTATCCATACCCATACATAATTAGATAAAGTTTTAGTAACCAATTAGAATCTTCCGAAGCTTACTCGAATTTTAATTTTAGCAAAGTGTCAATTAACCCACATAATAAAACACGCAAGAAGTGTATTTCTAAGTAATTACAGTTTACCTATTCCGATCACTATATTCTAAATGCAATTCAGATAACCTTTCTTTAATTTTGCATTTAGTTAAACAAATTTTGAATATATAAACTGATAAATTTAAACAATTATCACGTAACATCCACTATTATAATCAGGGACAATAAACTATATGCAAATCTAAAAGTAATTAATATCAGGCAAAACAATCCAATGATGTACGAAGTAAATTAACAAGTATTGCTCGCAAGAAGGACACAGAGACAAGGAGTCACGTACCCTACCCCCACACATCACTACTTTGTTAAACAGCTTCTTTCTTAAGAATTATGTCTAGTGCCAATTCACCATTAGAAGATTTGTAAAGACAGTGATCTCACATGTCAAAGCCTTAATTAATACTAATTCTAGGTTCTAAGAGCACTAACCGGATCTACTTAGGTAAGCGACCTATCCCTACATAAATTTTCATAATTAAGTTACTGCTACTCAAACAGATTAACCCCTTACGCAATTAAATAACATAACAGAATTAGTAAATATTAACAATTTCTACTACCCAGTTATATACTACAATCACAGTATACGAAAAGTTATAAATCACACTAATAGATAAATAGCAACATTCGTTATCTACAGATAACTTATCATCATCCACAACTAGGATATCGCAAAACATTCACACCAAATATATGTATACAAAACTTTGCTTATAAATCATAGAAAACATAATTAGTAATTCACCATAGATTCAAGTAACAATTCCCTATTCCACACTTAGTGTTCAAACACGTGTACCTGTGATAACCATGATTGTGCACACACAAATTGCGCGATAGTGAGTTGATCAGGCTCACCACCTAGCAAGAGGATGGGCACAGTCATGTTTAATACAGTGTACTACTAGTATCATCACACCTCCAATCTAAGGTAATTTAACCAGTAACCCATTCACAACTAAGTTCAATCAGAATAATGCAGAGAACACATACAATTAACCGGATCACAAACAACAATCATTCAACAAGCAGCACATAATACAATCAAAAACAGACACCCTGAACCAAACTGCTCTGATACCAATTAGTGTAACACCCACTCTTGTATGCATCCAAGAGGGTTGTTTGCTAAATCGTATTAGAGTTGCAGCGGTATGAAACTCATTAATTTTAAAACTTTATCAAATATCATTTAATTTGGAAACTTGAAAAAAAAAAGTCCAGATTTGATTCTTATAAAAACAATTTGAAAAAAAGAAATCGTTTATCAAACATAGAGAAGGTCAATGATAAAACCCTTTGCTGAATTTTCTATACTTTGCAGAAAACCTTGCTCTCTTATAAAATCTGTATAAAATCGAATTCAGATGCGATAAAAAATATTCCAAGCTTCTGAAAAACTAGACATCCGGGGCATCGCGTACATATAAATTATGCGCGATTCGGAGGTGAATAGCCCCACGGAACAGGACACGTAAAACGCTTGTGAATCCTGTCCGTTTTCTGGAAACAGGCTGTAAGGCGAAGCTCACTGGAGTTCGTACAGGTTTCGTATAAAAATGAAACCTGCACAGTTTGAAAGTACATTCCCGGGGCTTCGCGTGCATATAAAATAATAGTAAATCGGAGTTCGTTTGCCCCTTGAAACATGACCCGTAAGGTACCGGTAAAACTGTTAAAATTCAGCACTTAATAAAACGTCCAAAAATTCTTTTCACAAAACGTTTTCCAAACAGCCGCTGTTCGTAAAAGACTAAACAGAGTTAAAGTAATAATTTCAACCATCATCCAAGTTCTCGAAATATACAAGAATATACAGTCATCCAGCAATCACGCAGCAACAGCCAAAGTCCAATCAGTATTAATCAATAGCATGCATCCATATACTCACGTCTTCAAGTGTGCTTTCCTTTTTCCTGCCATTTTATGAAAATAGCAGCCCCAAAGGGGTGAGAATAATCCCAGTAGTGTGGCAACAAAACCAATAACATAACAGTATTGAACTAGGCACAAAATCATAAACAGTCACTTCAACATATCCTTGTTCCTTTTCCTTGTTCCTTTTTATCATATATATATATATATATATATATATATATATATATATATTGCGTATATAACGCCTTTCCTTTGCGCTTTTAGCACCGTCGTGCGCGCACTTCACAGTGGACATCAAATATCTGGCACCTGAGCTCTGTGGATTCCAACTGTGGGCCTATGCGGACTGATGCCAAGTGTCCCATACCCTGGTACCTTAGGGATGCCTATATGATGCTTGCTCAAACACATGGTCCTGTACATAACTATTCTAAAAGCAAGGCCTATATGATCTTGGTACATGCATGCCATGCTATGCTTTCACACACAAAGCGTACAAAAATGCGGTATGATGTAAGGTGCATGCTTATATACTTTTCATATAGCCATCACGGCACATATACTTTTCATATACGTTATGCTGTCACATAACAACTTTACCTCATAATCATATAGCCATCACGGCACATTCTTGGCAGTTTTCTTTCATAATAAGGAACATATTACTTTTACGGAGTATGGAGCATCATGTCACAACTTTATACCAGTAGTCAATAGTCACATTAGGTAATATCGCCTGACACTTACCTCGTGTCCATGCAACAATCGACAGCACCAAAGTTCAGCCAATCAATAAGAGTTACGTGCACCTAAATACATGCGGTACAAGTTAGAATTTTATTCATACTTTCCTATTATTTATAAACCCAATTCCGTGCCTCTCAAAGTTCTACGTTTTACTCAAATTACCATGCTTCTAGTGCGTCATCAAAATCTGCCTTCCCATTAAAATTAATAATACATTATCATAATAAGATATTAAGTCTCCAACACATACAGGTTCGGTTCCTAAAAAAAATACAGATTAAGAATTTATATAATACACACGCTACCCATTAAGACTATGGTGTGCTAAGAGTACCCTTCACATGTTGCAAATTCATTTTAATTCAATTAGAGCGGGAGACACAAAAAGGGGTCCAGAATCGGTTTTCAAGGTTAACATAGGGAGCCAAAGTTTCTGCCTACAACTAAACTTTACATCACATGCACAGCGAAAATTCTAAGATTTAACCCCAAGGCAGGCTCGGTTTAGGCAGCAGCTAGGTGTTCTTAATTTGTTTCATGACACACTCCCTCCTACTGGCCTAAGGGTGCGCTAAAAAGAACCACTTACATGCTGGACATTTTAATTTAGACACATGCAAGTCAAGATACTTCACACAAAACAGACTCACGAGACTCAAAGGAGAGTTATTCCCACACTCCAAAACTGATCCTTAAAGCTAGTTCCCTTCAGAATTCCAATGCAACAAAGTAACGGTTGAAAGGTCTAAGTTTTAGGTTCAAATACCTCTTTCCAAATAAGCCATGGTTCACAAACAAGCCTGGAAGATGGTTCCCACGTAAGTGTCAAGGCTCATGCTCTTTTCTATTCCCAAAACCACGAACTCAGCCACATGCCAGACGGTTTATTTACTCTCAAGGAATCCACTTCAAAGCTGCATGCATGGAGGTTATCCCCACCAACCGATTCATGAAGAAAACAAGGAGATGAGGTAGTGTCTCACCTCAGTAAAGATGGTCGCTACTGCTGGAAGAGGAAGAATAGGATGCTGAGTTCTCTTGGCTCCTTGCTCATGGAGCTCACGCCTAGCTAAGAGAGGGAGAAGGAGGGAATGGAACCATTGCAACTTAGTTGCTACATCCTCAAGAACGGTCACGGTTTCAGCAAGGAATAAGATGACAATATGAAATTTTCTTGATTTTCCTTCTCTCCTACTCTCGCGGTTTAAGGAAGGTATGAGGTGTAACTTCTTAGAGCTTTAGCTCTAGATTTACGGTTTGTGAAAGGAATTGGATGGCTGAGTAGTCTCTCACATGGAAGGGTAGTAAGCAGTTTTATTTCTCTTGATTGTGCGCACAAGAAGATAGGAAATGAGTATGGTTAGCTCTTTTTTTTTTCACTAAAGTACGTACAAGTGATGGAGATGTAAGGATTATGGGTGCTAAATCAAAATGAACCATTCAGGTTTCCTTTAGGTCCCAAAGGCTGCATAAGCGGCAAAAGCTGAAGGATTTAGATACTTAAGCAAGCAATCAGCTTGCTTTCTCCATGTTTTATGCGCAGGGGAGGGAGGTATAAGGATATGTGAACTTTGTCATGTGGGTCTTCAAAAGGTATAGTTGGCGTGCATGCAAGGAGTGGTGGAGGATTTTGGTTGACACATGGTAAGCATGCAAATGCTGATAACTATACACAAACAAATCAGAATTCTTTTCATGCTCCTAGTGCACAGTGGCGTGCTTGCTCAAGGAAGGGGACACAAGTTTCTCCCATGCAATGAAATAGATGATGCAAGTGTTGCACATGCAAACAGGGGAAGAGATTAGGTGGCGGGTATGCAAATCAAAAGACAGACTAGGGGGATGCATAGGCTGATATGTGTAGCCTAACAGAGTTGGTCAACACAAAAGTAAAAATCAGAATTTTACCTTTTGCTTCCCATTATGCGCACACAGGGAGAAATGAGGAGAAGATGGCGTGACTTAGGGACCAACTAGACTACATGCAAGCTGATACTTCATCTCATACTGACTGCATGTTAAAAGGCTGACTTGGGATTGCCTAGAGACACAAGTCATCAGCTTGTTCTCTGCCCAAAGTAGCGCAAGAAAAGAGGATAAAGGTTGGCTTAATTGTTTGCCAAGTGTAACTCCTTGCTACTAGTGGGTTAATTTGTGGGGTTCTTAAGATGAGGCTAGGGTAAGCAATAGATTAGGGCTGAATAAGGCCCTCCTAATGCACTTGGGCCGTCGACCTTCTCTTGGTGTGGGCCAAAAATTACCTAAGTCCAAAGGTTCTACTTACTCATGCATTGACCCATTAATTGTTAGTTCCCAAGTCTTATTAGTACCAAAGTCTCTTTTTTTTATATTTTATAATCAAATTATTCATATACTTTTAATAAAAGTTCAAACACCTAAAACAAATACTCACTTACCATGCCAAATCAAATAATTTTCTAACTTAAAGTAATTCCACCCTAGGGAAAGTAGCTACATAGAGTAAACAATATTATTTTAAAACTCAACCCATCATATGTACGTAATTGAGATCCAATACATGCATTCACATTACTAGAGGTAATCGGTATAAGTTCCTAATTTTCACGGTATGTTACAAAATGTGTACTTTGCATTAATCCATGTATGATTTTCTTATAAGTTATAAGTTAATATGCATATGAGGTTATTAAGAAATGAATGAAAATCCATGATAATGGTGAGTATTACTTTCGGCCATATAGGACATGAGTTGATGTCAATTGAATATCTATGTTAAATTTGGATCATTATCTTGTAAATGATAAAATTGATTAAGGAATGTGTATGATGCTGAGAATGATGTAGTCTAATAGGCTATGTTTAAATTGGAATTCCATGTGATTTAAGGTGGTTGTTTACTATGCTAAGTTGTGTAATTGATTGGAAATATAAATAGTTAAAAGATAGCAAGTAAGTTGCATGAATTGATAAGGTTATGTTTCAGTCTTATTAAATTTATATGCTAAATGTCTAGTTAAGGTAACATAGTATGTTTGTTGGTGTAAACTATGTTGGAATGCACTTTTTGGCTATATACGAAATGAATGGATATTATGTGAATGTATGTTACGTTATAGAATCATGATGTATGAATGTTTCATAAGAATTATATTAATTGAAATTGATGAATTCATATATGTATGATTTCAGTCATGATGAGAAGAATAACATAGAATGTTGTATTAATATAGTATGAATGAATTCTTGGTCACATGTTTGAATATTAAGGGATCAAGTACATTGTGAGTACATAAAATGCTTGTCTATGTTTTATGGAATATAATTTGATATGTCAAGTTTTATGTAAAGGTAAAACTATTTACGGGGAGTTAGTGATTTAACTAACTATAGGGTCATTTACAACTTGTGTTTTAAGAGTAAGCTTATGTATGGCATGAATTGTAATAAATAAGGAATATGGATTGGATCTTATAAATCACTATGTTAATGATCGAGTGTAACCTAAAAAATGTTGGTTATGTGTATTACAAGTAATGTAATTATCTGTCATTAACGGTACATTATTAATGCTACCAGTGAAAAACAAGATGTGTG
Source organism: Gastrolobium villosum (assembly GCA_032173675.1). NCBI lineage: Eukaryota > Viridiplantae > Streptophyta > Magnoliopsida > Fabales > Fabaceae > Gastrolobium > Gastrolobium villosum. The sequence continues at coordinate 48,763 of JAVKPL010014132.1, forward strand.
AATCCAAGGGATTCGAATCAAGTGGCGCGGACTATGCGTGGATAGCTAATTTCATAAACTTCTTGGATAACAAGTTATAAAGACAGAAAACGTTCAGGTAAGCTTTTGGTTTAGGAGTTTTCTCTGTCTTTTGTTGTTCCCCTATGATCAATGGGGATTATGGTTTCCGTATGGATATGACTGTTATTAATATTGATACTTTACATAGTCGCACTCATATAGTGCATGCATATGATATTATTTATGATATGTTATGACATGTTATTACGATATGATCTTTCAATGGGACACAACCCTAGAAGTGTAAGTTACGGTTTCTGAACAGTGAAAACATTTATGGCTATAATCACGGTATATAAAAGGAATGATTGAGGGGACTTTAGTTTTCTGATAATTATGAGTATGGTATTAAATAGATATGATACGATATGCAATAAGGTGGCATTACGAATATAAGATGAAAGCCTTCATTTGTACATAAGATATGAACAGACAAAAGATTAATGAGAAATTCCGTTATAAGGATATGTAAGAATTATAAGAAAATATATACAATACGAAAATTTAATATGGATTATATGGTGTTCTCTATGTTTTGGTATTTGATATCTTCTTGCAGGAAGTGGATTATTGGGTGGAGACTGCTTCATAAATCCCAAGTTTATTGAGATTCATTCCCAGGCGTAATGGGGACATATTTCAGGTACCGTAGCAGTTGATGATCGTTCTAGGGGCAAAAGGCCTGTGGTTGATGAGTAGATCTGAGCATAGATGTTGTCTGCTTATTTTGGGAGTCTGTTATATATATATGTTCCATTGTGGTCTGGCTATTTGATATTTTGCCGATGCATATGGTTATTAGTTGGGCTTTTTGAGAGGCTATACTCATCTGTGTACATATGTATATATTTGTGACACCGTGATGTATTATGTTTATGTAGGTTGATAAAGATAATGTGATTTGTTATGGATTGTAAGAGCACCAACATATTGTTGGTCCTTATGTGCCACCCTTGTCTATTAGGTGTCATTTGAGGCTTTGAAACACACTTTTGATACAGTGAGATAGGTTAAATAAACAAAGGAGGTGCCGTCAAAATTTATACTAAAATGGCAGTTTTTAGGCTAACCTTGGGAGAGCATATCTCCCTCCACAGAGGTTTAATAGGGACGTGCCATACATAATTTTGAAGCTTGAGATGTGAAATATGTCGTGCCAAAATTTGGTAGCATTTGAGGCTGTGTAGCTACCTGTAGACACGTTTGAGTGGAGATTGCCCAAATGGCCCTGCACATGGGCGTTGTCGGTCCCTGTCTTGCAAAACTTATTTCTCCCTCAACTATTACTTAAACTAGGCCCATGATATTTCAAATTAAAGCCTAAGGTGTCTAGTTTACGGTATAAAAATTTGAGAGTAATTGGTTGAGCAATTTGTTCAGAATCGCAGAAATTGTAAGATATGTTTGGTGTCTTGTTTTGGGGTTGGCTGACAGTTTTACTTGTCCAACTTTAAACGGTGATAGCCAGAGCACATGAGAACTTTATGGGGCGTGTGATACCTTGTTGGAAAGATAATTGACTTTAGAATAACTTACTAAAATATGAGAGGCTTGTAACTAGTATATTGCGCACAATGTCCAAAAGACTGAACCATGTTCAGTTACGTAAAAACCGTAAAAGTGAGATTTATGCTAAGTGGGTTTATGGGAACCCCTTAGTGGCTTAAAATAAGCAATCTATGATAGTTAGACATTTATTTTATTTATTCTGCATTTAGATTTTAGTTATGATCATAGCTTTTGTTATTACATTTTTTATTGTTTTTAAACGCTTACGTAATGTAAAGGAAAAAGTTTACTCGTATTTTTAAATGAACTGCTATGATTGTAACTGCACTTAATATCATAATCAATGTTAACAATACGGTATACAATGGGTTGTTACACTCATCAAATACCATGAAAACATATCAAAACACAACATATACACATGATTTAACATCATACAAAGTCAGCCCCAAATCACAAACCCTAAATTAAAATCCATGAAATTAAGCTAAAGGAAGTAGTTAGTTACCTTAAACCACTCTTTTGTGCCTATTTCCTCAATTTCCCATCAACAAGACATGAAAACACCTCATTTTCCTTGGATGGCAGCTATGAGGTCATAAGAAAAAAAGAGAAAAGATGAACATGTGAAGCTCCTCTCAAGGGTTAAAAGCCATGGTTGTGTTCTACTAACTACAAGGATGATTTTCTCTCAAAGTATCTATGAGTTTTAGTGACTAGAAAAGCAAGTTCTCAAGCTCCCAAGACTCCCATGGTGGTCACGATTTTTGTATCGAAGAAGTCCATAATTTTTGCTCTTTAAAAGGAGTAAGAACCAACTTGCTTTGTGTGGTGAATATCTAGTATACTTTTTTTAGTTTCAAAGCTTTTTTTTTTTTTTTGGCGGCTTCCTATTGATCCACGTTCTTACATACTCTCTTCACTCATTTCCCACCGCTTATGCGCTGATTAGAAGACTTCTAAGACAAGGAGAAATAAGATTTTTTTATTAACTAGTAATTTAACTAGTTAGTTTCTACACTAACTTAGTTTTTTTTTGGTAATCTTACAATAATTTAGTTATCTTTGATTCTATTGGCTAATTAATTCCATAATTTGTAACATTTTTAATAATTAATCTAGACATCATTAGATTAATATAAAGATATCTTGACTCAATGAAATTTATTACACAATTTAATTATGTCATCTAATTCAAGATTAAGACTAGTTTTTCTTACTTTTACTTTGACTTATCTCCATTCTTATTGGTTGATTTTCTTTAAAATTTGACCCATTTTTAATTATTAATCTAATCATCATTAGATTAATTCAAAATCATATTGAAACCACCAAATTCTCTAAAGAATTTAATGATAACATCCAATTCAAGTTTTAACCACATATAGTCTATTTTTCAAGTAATTAATAACTTTCTCTATAATGATATTTATGTCCTGAATTCTTTTCATACATATATTCATATACTATATGACTTGTTTGGCATGAAATATATTCCTCTGTACTCGTTATCTCAATTTCCCGTTCAATGGATCATTACTTAACATAACTGATCATAATTTTTATAAACACCTCTTGTTCTGCTAAACTCTTGCTTAATTTTCTTATTTAACTTAACTTGGTAATTACGATTGTTATAGTGTCAATGGGATGAAAGTCACTTTGATAGATTGGAATAAAGATGAGAAACTAGTGAAATTTTGGAATAAAAATGAGTATATAAAAAAATGAGATTGAAACCATTCATATACAGCTTATGTGCATGAGTTACTCGATTACAAGACCTCGTACTAGAGTAACTCATCCCTCGTATCTTTCTCGAGTACGAAAATCACGTACTCCAGTACTTTGGCCAGTCAACAGTCAAATAGATGTTATGTTTTAGTAAAAGGGGTTTGTATTTGTCATTTAACATGACACAACAAACTTTCCTACACACACAACATTTTATGGGACCCACACTTTTTGAAGAAAAATGAAAAAAAAAATTACGGCATGCAAAATGAATCTCTATAATATAACAGAATCACTTTTCCTACAACATAACTCTTATAAAACCCTTAAAAAAATGTACATTTTTTTAAATAGTATCAAAATGGGGGAAATTTTGTCAATAATACTATGGATGTGTCGAACTCGACACTCCCTTTTATTAAAAACGAAAAAAAGAAATTATTTTAACCAATAATTTTCATTATAAGTCCTTTTAAATCCCAAAAACTTTTATCTTTTAATAAATATGCAGCTACAAGTTACATCAGTTATCCTAAAAGTTTTCTCCACACTGAGAGCATAACGATAATATTTATTTAATAAAAAAGTCCAACCCACTTTCACACAGTAAAAAGCAACATAAAATAACACTCCCAGTGATTTCTCGATCTTTGGAGCCTTATATCTTCCCGCCTTTACAAGCTTAGAACTTTAGAGCGTATCTATTTATATTTTCTGTAATTTTTCTAGTCGTTAGGAGCAAATATCGATCCCTAAATTTTCCACTTTCAGTTTCGCATTAGGGTTTCTAAATCCCCATTGAAAGAACCATGTCGGGTGAGTTAAGCTGGCGGCACCATGTCATAATTCAAGCTCTGTTATCACGTGGGCCGCTCAAGGAGAAGGACTTTCACTCCATGTTCGAGGACCTCACCAAGAAAAACCCAGGTTTTTCTTTTCCCTTTTTCACTGAGAATATTTTTCGATCTTACTTTCTCGTGAAACGGTTCTATTGTTTGCTCAATTTTTTTTTTACCATTTTTTAATTTTTTTATTATTTTAATTTGCAACGAAGTTTGTAGTTTTTGACGTCCAAAATTTAAGCTTTTTGTCATGATTGATATTTTTGCGTAAACATGGGTTATGAATGTTCTGATTATACAGTCTAATGTTGTGGCATGATGAGCACTGAGAATGAAATGCGTCATGATTTGTGAATAGAGAAAAGGATTTATGTTAACTAAGAAATATTTCATTTACTAATTTCATAGTACGGGACTACTTGTTTTTCATGTGTCTTTGTTAGCTTTTTTTTATCATGGCCTTGATTGTATTTGTCTTTCCTGATATAGGCACCGATCGCCAGCTATTCGATGGATTTGTTCTGAAAATAAACAGGGCGCTTACTTGTATTAATTTTGAGTTGCGTGGCTGCATAGATCAATATGATGGCCAAGTTTATTATGGAGTGGTCAATACTGTTTCAGATGAACAATCCAAGCTGGGAACAAAATATACAGTTCCACAAATTGCTTTCTATAAGGCAATTGTAAGTGTAGCTGAACTCTGTCTGTGTCTGTGCACATATGTGGAGCAAGCACTAGGCTCTACAATTGTTTTGTATAACGTGTTTCAGTATTTGTGGTTCTCAGTGTCTATACCCACTTGTGTGTATATATAAAAAAATCATTGGACACAGTGTGTGATTCTTTGAAATGAGAAAAATATGTCTTGGTATTTAGGGATGATTTATATGAAAAGATTGAAATTTGATGATGAAAGATATTAATGATTTCGGTCAATAAAATAATTAATGTGAAAAGCATGAAGTTTAGGATGTGGACAGCATTTGTCGTAGATGGAATAGTTGTGTTGTCAGATGTTATATGGCAAAAAGAGTAAATCCCGTTACATCATTCTCAATTCTCATTTATCTGTTTACTTAATCTTAAAATTCGGGGATCTACATACGGATAGATCCAAAGGAGAGAATTAATCATTTAATTAGACTAGGACGTCTCCTTCTGTGTGCGCATGACCATTTGATAACCATATGTACAGAGTAATATCATATGTATGTGCAGATAAATAGTTGGATGCGTGATATTATGACATCTGAGACAAGTAGTCTTATTATGTTCTTTCAATGGCAAACAACAGATTGAAGCATTAGTTCAAGATGCCACTGCAAATGGTGTTATTTCCAGCATTGCTGCTCTCAATCTTAATTTGGATAGTCAGGTTATAAATTTTTGCCTGCTTACATTTTTCTGCTCATCAAAAGTTGAATCTATTTTTAATTTACTGGTGTTAGTATGATCAAGAGGTACCCAAAAAAATATGCTTTTAAATACTTGGGCTCCATTTTACAAAAAGGTGGAGAGATTGATGAGGATGTTAATCATAGAATCAGAGCAGGGTGGATGAAATGGCGCAGTGCATCTGGGTTTTTGTGTGACCGCAAAATCCCCCTTAAGTTAAAAGGAAAATTCTATAAAACGGCAGTAAGACCGGCAATGCTATATGGAGCGGAATGCTGGCCAGCACATAGGCAACATGAGCATAAGATGGGAGTAGCAGAGATGAGGATGTTAAGGTGGATGTGTGGTTACACAAAGATGGATAAGATAAGAAATGAAGATATTCGACGAAAGGTCGGAGTAGTACCGGTTGCCGAGAAGATGAGAGAACATAGATTGAGGTGGTTTGGGCACGTGATGAGAAGGCCCCTGGATGCTCCTGTAAGAACAGAAGTTTGTTACCAAAAGCTCAACACAAAAAGAGACAGAGGTCGGCCGAAACTTACTTGGGGGAAGGTAGTAAAACAAGATTTAATAGAGTGGGATATAGATTGGCGGACGGTATGTCTTAGAACGGAATGGAGAAAAGCTATAAGTATGGTGGAGGGTTAGACCCGTGGTTATTCCTATGTTCCAGATGGTCTCTTTTTAGTCCCTTTCCCCTTCATTTCTCCCACTTCTTCTCGTCCCTTTCTTTTTTACTTTTATTTATTTATATATATTTATTATTATTTTTTATTTTTATTTTATTTTTTCAACAATTTTATATCTTTCATGTGAGTTCATCTATCTCCGACCCCAATTAATTTGGGATAAAGGTGATGTTGATGTTGATGTTGTTGTTGGTGTTAGTATGATCAAACATATTAATGTGAATATTCATGATTTCCAATAAATTATATTAGTGAGAACATTTTATTTTTTGGTGGATAGGCGGGTTAGCCCAGATTAGTGATATTATAATTATTTATAGATGCAATCAATTGTAAATGATTTTTATCTGTTTGACATTGCTAATTCTCATCTTACTAAACTTGGTATTATAAACTCTGTCTTGCTCTAACTTAAGCAGAGACGCTTTGATAGTAAAGCCTATCTTCACTGCTCAAGTTTAGAATTTACTCATTCTCTCCCCTCATCTACTAGGATTATGTCATCCACATAATGCATGCGTTGAGGTACTAGCTGTTAGCTGTGCCTCGTTATAAAAAGATAGAAAGGTGTGAACTCAAAGTTAACTTGTGCTGCAAACCTATTGTTATCGAAAAATCTTCTATGACACCTCCATCAATTTGTATTCTTGTCGATGTACCATCATACGTGTCCTTTTAGTTTTAATACATACGATACAAACTCCATTCTTCTCTAGTCTTCTCTAGGACTTATCTTGGTGCCATATCATAGGCCTTCTCTAAATCATTGAAAAGACCATGAGCAGGTATTTTGGTTTCCTTTTGTAACTTTCTGTCAAATGCAAACCCTACAATAGACATATAGTCTCATGGATTTTAAAACTAAATTACGTTCTTTGGTATGCAAGTCTCTTGTCTTAATCTACTGTGAGTTATTTTTTCCCACAATTTTATAATATGTATGATTTATATGTCAAGTTATGCCTTTCTCACATGAATAATCCATACTTAAATACAAATATCTTCCAGTCTAATTGGCTTATTGTTGCCTATTATCTTTAGTGCTTCTTTTACCTTAAGTTCTAGAATTTTGCAATAAAAAGTTTAAGCATGGTAATCTGTTAAATATTGCTAGTTCTCCTCTTTCTAAACTTGGATTTCATATACTACATCTTGCTCCTACTAAATCGAAGATCCTTTGATTGTACAGCCTTTCTCTACAACTCAAGTTTAGAATTTACTTATTCTCTCATCTCATCAATTATGACTATGTTATTCCAGAAAATGCATTCATTGAGGTACTATCCCTTAGATTTGCCTTGTTATTAAGTCCAATTAAAAGGTTAAAAGGTATAGACTCAAGATCGACCCTTGGTGCAAACCTATTGTTATAAGAAAATTTTCTGCTCAACTCCATGAATTTGCATACATGTCGATGTCCTGTCATACATATCCATTATGGCTTGAATATATGCAATAAGAACTCCATTCTTCTGTAGAGGCTTCCCTTGGCCTTCTTTTGGGGCCATATCATAGACCTTTTCTAAATCATTGAAGACCATTTACAGGTCTTATGGCTTCCTATTATAAATTTCCATCAAACCCTACAATAGGTATAAAGTTTCCATGGCGTAAACCCAAATAAGTTCTTTGACATGCACATCGTCTATCGTAATCTAGTATCAGTTATTTCTTACTACAGTTTTGTAGTCTGATTGAAACTGAGTCAAAACAGTAAACACACTTAATTGGGGTAAATCTACTGTATTATCTTCCGCAAATACTGATAGAAGTATGCTATCAACACCTGTGTGGCAGATTTATAATGAACGATAAAGACTGAAACTGAAAATAGATTACCGAGAGTAGTTGATTGACCTTGCATTCTCTCTTACTATCCTCTTATTTTTCTTCCCCTCTATCTTCTCCACTCTCCTTTCTTATAGCCAGCCAAACAGGTCATACTTTTCCTTCCTATTCCCCCCTTATTGTCTTACCAGAAGTATGTTACACTAATCATTCAATCCCTGTGATTGCCTCATTCAATATGTTTACATTAATCATTCAATTCCCCTTGATTTCCTCTCTGTCCTCCTTCCTAATACACACCTTAGTAACAGGTTGTTTCCGAACAATACTTCCCCCCAAAGCCTTCCCTTGTCCTCAAGGTGAAAGGTAGAAAACTCTTCTTGCAGTCTTGTAGAAGATTCCCAGGAATTTTTGAAGTCTGAAAAGTTCTGCCATATAATTAGAACTTCAGTGAGACCCTCGGGAGTGATTCTGTAATCTAGTACCTCCACAGGGTACATCTTGAGTTCCCATTCTCAGATAGGAAAGCAGGTAGTGGTTGACTCTCAGCAGGAGCAGAAACAGATTTCTTAAGCAATGTGACATGGAATACAGGACCAATCCAGCCAGTCCTGCCCAAGGACCACATCTTCCCCTCCCCATCCAAACAAGAAGAAATCTTGCATGATTTGAATGTTTTGCATCTGCATAGTAACCTTTTGCACACACATCTACACCTCTAATCCTACGGTCATCCCCTACCTCCATCCAATACTCATGAGAATCAGTCACTGGTAATTCAAGCTCCTGCACCAGCCCTTGATTGACTCATAAGCCAGGTTATACCTTTCTTCCCTGAACAGTTCCATTCTTTAATATCTGTCATCTGATCCAACTACTTTACCATTGTCCATCATCTTTACTTCTTTTACCTCAATTTCTAGAATTTTGCAGTGAAATGTGTAAACTTGATTATCCTCTTCAGTGGTTAAGTTTCTGTTTTTTTGGTTGAAGAACATTGAAAACTCTTTTTGGGTTAAGTTTTGGTGCATAGCAAGAGCTTTATAGCACCAGATTGTCCTTTTTATGTACACAGTTCAACTGCTTTTATGGTTTATTGTTGTTTGCTGCCAAACCATATACATATATTGGAGAACAAGATAACCTGATCTGCTCTCTGAAAGCTTTTACACCTTTCATCGGGAGAGGAATATTTTAGGACATTTGTTTAAACATAGATGATAATGGTCTCATATTAAAAATATCTTTATTCTTTAATGTATTGTAAATATAGACTGTATTGCTCAAATTTCATGGTCCTTGTTTAGGTTACAATTGTGACAGATCCACAATCTCAAGAAAGCCAGCCACGTGTCCCACCGGCATTGAAGAATTTCTGTTTCTCTCAAAAGGAAAAAACACTGCATGAACTTGTGAGGGATCAGTGGCTTAATGTGACCGCGGATGGTGATATTAAACTTGGTGTGAAGTCATTCCTTGATCTTCGCAATTGGTTTCGAAATAATGATGTTCCATCCTGTCAAGTGTGCAATGAAGCTGGAATAAAGGTTGTTCCTGTTGCATTTCGACAAAATTTTCCTTCTTTTTCTTCTTTTCCCGTCATTGGTTGTGGTTATTTTGAATCAGCGTTGAAGTTTCTATTTACCCTTTATGTTGGGATTTAAATGTTTTGCAATATACCATTTGGATTTTAGGGAAATTTTCGAAAAAGAAACAATTAGGTGGTTAATTAAGTCAACAAGTGTTATGGTTAGTTACTTCAACATCAACAACTTTTATCCCAAACTAGTTGGGGGTCTATGGTGAGCTACTTATTGAACACAATTTGATCTAGATAGTATCAGTTATACTTGTGGCACGTATTCCTACTATCTCTGAATCTGATAATTCTGTAGTCAATGTATGACAGGCAGAGTTATGCGAAAATGAAAATTGTGCTGTACGAATTCATCACCACTGCCTGAAGCAACTTTTCTCGCAGAGGAAGGTATTAGTCTTGTTCCATTTTTACCATGATAGAAATGTGGAGAATTTCTGTCTATCTTACTACTACTTATGGTTTTTAGGTTGCGAAAGGTTGCCCAAGTTGTGGCACTTCATGGCGATGTACAGTAATCAAGGCTGAAGCCGTTCAAACTGAAGATGACAATGAACCTAGAGGAAGCCAACGAGCTACTGGTTCTAATGGAAATAGGCGTAGAGCCAATAGGATTGTGGAGGATGAAGAAGCCGTTCAGACTGAAGATGACAATGAACCTAGAGGAAGCCAACGAGCTACTGGTTCTAATGGAAAGAGGCGTAGAGCCAATAGCATTGTGGAGGATGAAGAAGCCGTTCAGATTGAAGATGACAATGAACCTAGAGGAAGCCAACGAGCTACTGGTTCTAATGGTAAGAGGCGTAGAGCCAATAGCATTGTGGAGGATGAAGAAGCCGTTCAGACTGAAGATGACAATGAACCTAGAGGAAGCCAACGAGCTACTGGTTCTAATGGAAAGAGGCATAGAGCCAATAGGATTGTGGAGGATGAAGAAGTTGGATGCAGCAATCAGGGTGAGCTAAGCCAGCATGGTAATGGATTGACACGAAAAAGGAGTAGAGCACGTAGAACTAATGATGCAAATATAGGAGGACCAAGTACTTCAAAAACCTCATCAGCTATTCCTGCTTTAAGAAGAGTAACTCGAAGTTCTGCTGGTCTGATGTAAATCAACAATGGTGCTGTTTTGCTGCTAATATTTTACAATTTTTGCTTAACTTCATGAATATGTGAATGGGCTTTTGTAGTGATGCCGTTAGCTAGTTTTCAGTGACTATTCCAAAATCAGCTATACACTTATTACTGTAGATTGATCTGTGGCTTGATTGAAATGCCAACCTACTAGCAATCGAAATTCTAACATGTAAGTTCGTGTTAACGGATCAAGTTAGAGTCATGTTGAGGTAGAGGCATTAATAGTTTGCTCAACTTTGATATTGATCGTTTATTAGTGTTATGCTTCTTCAATCATGGCATTATTCTCTTATTATAAAGTTGATCATGACACTCTGTTTAACTTTATTTAAATATATTTTAATTAATAAAAACTGTAAAAACGTATCTAACTTGATGTAAAATTACTTTATAATATGAAATAAATAAATGACATACATGTCCTAATTTTTTTAATTAATAAATATATACTTTTACATTTTTAATTAGGTTGAAGTCCTTAATTAATAATTAAAATAAAGTTCAAGTCCTTAATTGTTAAGTTTTAAAGTTAGGCTCCTTAAGTGGTTAATTTCCTTTTGCGACATTTTTCTCTAGTGATAGTTCAAATCCTTAATTGCTTTTATAACAACCAAATAATCTTTTGTTACACAACTTAATTCTATCAATTGAGTGAACCATCATTTACAATGTATTTTCTTTAGCTCAATCTTTTAGAGGAACTACTGGTGTTAAAATTGAAATGGATATTAAATTGAAAAAACTTTTCGTCTAGTTGAACTGATTCAATAGTTTAAACTTGTTAAATTAACTGATGTCATAAAGATAATCTACAAATAATAATATAAAGTATATAAAATATGAGAAATATTACTCTTATGTGACATAGAGAATGTTTCTCTTATGCACTCACAACTTAGAGGAGAGAGGAGAGAAAAAAAAAAAGTAGGTCCCACCCTTAATTTGTCAGTGCGTGAAAGAAAAATTCTCTCATGTGAGAGTAATATTTCCCGTAAAATATTCATAAAATGTGAACAAATATTAATCATTTTTTTAACTTAATAAAAAGATAACTTCATTTGGTTAAGTTCAACTAAAATTTGACTATGATTAATTATGTTAAGTACAAAATAATTTAACCATTAATTTAGTTACAAAATTACTTGTAATTGAATTATTCTGATGAATAGTCACATTCCTCCAAACTTTTGATTTCCATTTACTCAATTTTAAAAGGTTTTAATGTTTTTACAATGAATGTAGATAAGTTATCTACATTCACTCTGAAAATGACGTCGTTTAGGGTTGAAAAATTAAAAAATTATAATGAAAAAGATTATTATAATCATGAAATAAATTATAATTACAAAAATATCTTGATTTCCGCCTCAAAACGACGTCATTTTGTGCTTAATGTAGATAAATTATCTACATTGACCGTAGAAAAAACGAACACATTTTAAAAACAATGAAATATATAATAAACGTACACAAAATGAATTATTAAGTGGCGTTTTGTTTTTACTTTTAATTAATATATTCTTGATATGGACCTATTACATGTGAGATAGAAGGCTCAATCTTATTAAAGCCCAAAGGGCACAATGAAACCAAGACTTAGCTATGAAGGAATCTTGTTTGCATCTAAAGTGTGGGCATCTCATCGAGTTTGGCTAGCAAGCCAAAGTGACTTGGCAAAAAAGGCTACATCATAGTAAGATCAGCAGCATAGGCAACTCGGCCACCACCTAAATCCAATGAATGAATGACAGCTTATGTTTGCCACCACGTCTACTGAATATAGCATGACCATAGGCCCACCAAAGAATAGCTTGAGAAATGTCACCCCTCTCTACCAATGGACATGAAAATTGTCCTATGAAAGACGGTATAAAACAAGGCGCTCTACACTATAAATACAGAGACATTTAGCCCAGGTATGATATCTCTCTTTGAATACTTGAACCTCCTTGAATACCGAACTACCTTAGCGTCGAAGTTCCTTGTACCCCCAGTCACCTCCAAATTGCCCATATACGCAAATTGCTAATCAACCATCTCACAAAATATCCCAACATCTCGGCAAATTACCTTACCATTTCTCCTTCTCTTCATCAACATTCTTCAATCTCAACTATGTGTGATCAGGTCAGCCCAATATTTGTTGAACCGATCAATATTCTTATTACTTATTTTCATTTTATTAATATATTTTATGAAACGACAATCATATCGAAATCATTGCAAATATTTTATAAAAAAAATTAAGACATAAATATTAAATCAAATGAGATGCCAGCTTCATAACCTTTCATTCTTTCACATTCAATAAAATTCTCTACTGAAAACTCAAACAGACTACTAATAAGGTAAAAAATTATTATTACAAAAAAATGTTATTGTGTGGGTCTTATGCACACATTATGTGCCTAATGGTATGAGTAAGTTCGTTGTTCAAAGTCTTTCTTTAAAGTTTGAAGTTAAAGGTGTTAATAACTCGAAATATCAGTTTTAAACTATAACAGATAACATCAACAATGTTTCGATAAATAATGTGCTTAGTCGAGCTAGGACTTAGAGACTGTCCGGCCCTACCAGGACATGGAGAATCTTTTGGAGAATGCCCAATTGCGCTAGGACTTTAACTTACAACAACTAACATTAATAACATTTCCACAAATAATATTAATAATATGCTTAACTGAGCTAGGTCTTTCCCGAGTACCTAGCGCTGCTAGGACTTGGAGAATGTTCTAGAGAAGTCTTAATCAAGTTAGGACTTTGGAAATTGAAATTCAATCCAACTTTCCTACGACTTTTTATCCTGTAATAAATAACATTAATAATGTTTCAACAAATAACATAAATAATATGCCTAGCTGAGCTAGGTCTTGGAGAGTGCCTTCGGCCAGGGTTATAGTAGACACCCTGAAACTTTCTATAAATTTCATCCACTAATTGTTAGGGAGTTCATAGAAAAGCATTGATGCAAACCTCATCGTTAACAATAAGACTTATCAACAAATAAGGAACCTGAGCATCATTTCTACAATCAGGTTTTGATGGGGGAAATCGTAACTCGTTACCTATAAAGATGTAAGAACCTTGGTATAGTCGAAGGCACTACAAATGGTGGAAAAAATATATTTGATAAGTCGAATTGATGAATGTCACAAGTTGATTTCGATAAGTTCACTAGTTCTTCAAAGAACAAGAGAAAACTTTCAAATTTCTAAATAAAACTTTGCATATCATTCTCATTAATAGTTTGCTTATAAATGGGTCAATTACATCCCAAAATAAAATCAAATCTCCTAAAGATACAAATAAATATTAAAATAAAGATAAGGATAACTACCTCCTAAAAATGAGGAAATTTTCAAAAGTTAAGGATAGTAATAACTAATTACAACCAACCAACATTGAATCGTGACTAAATAAAGACAGCTAAATTGATCTGCACAAACTATGGACCAAGTTTCCTCCAAATATGGACCAAATTTTTTTCTTCATGTTTTTAATGAAAAAATTTACCCAAAATTGCTATAAAATAACCTTAAAATCAGGGGCAAACCACTGTTATGTTTTTAAGGTAGACCTTGGACTGATTTTCCCACAATTTAGATCAAATTAATGCTTCTTTGATAAAGACTTGGGCCATGCTTTACTAGTGATAAGTTAACTTGTGAGCATACTTTTTAAATCAACTCATTATGTGTCTCTTTGAATTTTGTTGCTTGTGCTCTTGTAACTAGGTCGTCTGAGACTTGGAATGGCTCTCTCTGTATCATCCCTTCATGTGCATCATTCCTCTCATCTTGAAAAGAGTTTGTCCTCAAATCAGGACTTGCATCAAAAGGAGTCAAATCAGAAACATTAAAAATAGCACTAACATTATAGTCACCTAGTAAGTCCAGCTTGTAGGCATTGTCATTTATACACTACAAAACTTTGAAAGGACCATCTCCCCTTATAAGTAGTTTGGAATGCCTTTGTGTAGGGAACCTCTCCTTTCGTATGTTCATCCAAACCCAATTTTCGAGTTCAAAAATCAGCTTGTGGCATCCATTTTGGCTTGTTGAGCATATTGTTCTGTTCTTCGCTCAACGCTGAGTCTTTCTATTTCATGAATTTGTTTAACAAATTTAGCTTTCTTTGCGCCATCTAAATTTAGTCTCTTACTCGAAGGTAAAGGAGATAAATCCAATGGAGTTAGGGGATAAAATCCATACACAATTTCAAAAGGTAAAAAATTAGTAGTGGAATGAATAATGTGATTGTACGCAAACTAAACATATGGTAAGCACTCCTCCCATGTTTTGATATTTTTTCTATTAATAGCGCTCAACAAAGTTGGCAAGGTCATATTTACTACTTTGGTTTGACCATTGGTTTGTGAGTGACAAATTATAGAAAATAACAATTTAGCTTCTAACTTTCACCATAAGGTCTTCCAAAAATAACTCAAGAATTTAGCATTTTTATATGAAACAATTGTTCTGACATACCACGTAACCTCACAATTGCTCTAAAGAACAAATAAGCCATATATGAAGTATCATCCGTTTTATGACATGGAACAAAATGCGCCATCTTTGAATATCGATCAACACCTCAAAAATTGAATACCTTCCTTTCTTTGTCCTAGGCAATCCATAGCCCACTAGGGATGGGTAATAATGTGTATAATCCATGGAGTTACACACAGCATTTTGCTTGCTTACAAGTGATACATCCACCCCAAATCCCTTAGGGCCTGTTTGGAGCACCTGATAAAGAAGATAGGATAGGATAACTTATCATATCCTACTTTTATCTCTTGTTTGGTGGGTCAATATGATATGATTAGCTTATCCTATTGTCTCATTTTATCCTATCAAATGCATGATTTCTTATCATATGGGAGGAGCTGAGTTATGATTCAAAGGATAGGATACCAATATTGGATACCCAATATATT
Source organism: Gastrolobium villosum (assembly GCA_032173675.1). Classification (NCBI taxonomy): domain Eukaryota; kingdom Viridiplantae; phylum Streptophyta; class Magnoliopsida; order Fabales; family Fabaceae; genus Gastrolobium; species Gastrolobium villosum. The sequence goes on from JAVKPL010014132.1 coordinate 64,459, forward strand.
TTTTCTTTCTCCTTTCTCCTTTCTCCTTCTACATAATATTATCAAATTGCTAATCAGGTGTTCATCAAACACAGGACATGATATAGACTATCAGCCTCATATAGTCATATCATATCCTACCCTTATCAGTCCCATATCATATCCTACCATTATCATATCCTGTCCACCAAACGATTAACATCATTTATCACGTGTGGCCAATAAAAATGAACCTGCAACATGACTAGTGTCCAACCCCAAAATACCCCATTAATCCACCAACACAGGATTACCTTACTAATAGTTCTGCTAGTGAGCAATTAGGTGCACATAACTTTTCTTCTTGAAATAAGAAATCTTAATATCTATAGAATTTTCCTATGCCCTTATTTTCATAACCCTTCTAAGGGCATGCTTGGAGCACCTGATAAAGAATATAGGATAAGATAACTTGTCATATCCTACTTTTATCTCTTGTTTGGTGGGTCAATAGGATATGATTAGCTTATCTGTTGTCTCATTTTATCCTATCCAATACATGCTTTCTTATCCTGTGGAGAGAGCTGGGTTAAGATTCAATAGGATAGGATACCAATATTGGATACTCAATATATCCCCACGCTACCCAATATATTTGTATTTATTGCATTATATTTTATTTTTCTTTCTCCTTTCTCCTTCCACTGTTCTACATAATCTTATCAGATTGCTAATCAGAGGTTCATCAAATACATGACATGATATGGTCTTATCAACCCCATATCATACCCTACCCTTATCAGCTCCATATCATATCCTACCCTTATCCTATCCTGTCCACCAAACAAACCTATTCTCCTCACAAAAATCATGGTCAAAAGGGTATAATTATATAATGTGTTTAAAGCCAAGTGATTTTGCATCAAGAGTAAAGATTAAGCATAGCTACAAAAAAATAGCATTAGCTACCATATTCTCCTTCACTTGTTTATATTGAATGACATATGAGAAGGTCTCGATGAACTCCACCTAGCGTGAATGTCTCCTACTTAATTTGTGTTGACTTTTAAATGCTTCAAAGACTCATGATTAGTTTGAAGCCCTTAATTAATAATTAAAATAAAGTTTTAATTGATAAATTTTAAAATTAAGGTCCTTAATTGGTTGATGTCCTTTTACAAACTTTTATCCAGTGATGGTTGAAGTCCTTAACTACTTTATTAACAAACAAAGAATCTTTTGTTGCACAACTAAGTTCTATCAATTGAGTTAACTATCATTTACATCGTATTTTCTTTAGCTTAATCTTTTAAAGGAACCTAATGACGTCATATATGTAATGAAGATGCTTAAGTATGCATATGGGTCACTTATGATCACATAAACATAAATAAAGTTATGTCCTAGGTTGAGAGTACTAAAATGCTTGTGAGTGAGTTCTTCAAAATTCAATATAATTCACTTGAGCAAGGAGGTTGTAACATAAAATATTCACTACTATCCCAATTGAACTAAGGCTGCTCAAACTTTGCACCACTTTTGCTTCATGTATTGCTCTCAGCCATAAGTTCAATAATAAACTTCAAAATGCTCTCAATTATAATAATTTTCCATGCTAGGATAATTTTTTTTACTTGATTTTGACATCATCAAAATTATAATATCCTATCCACGCTCTAACTTCAATTAGTTGGTTTAAATCCTTTTACGTCATTTGTCTTTTGGCGATAGTTGTAGTTCATAAACAACCTTTCCAACAACACTATTTAATTCTATCAATAGAGTGAAGCATCATTTACAATGTAATTTTGTTTCTTTTAAATTGAATTTTGTTTAGGACAAACTGATTAGTTCAATTGGATGATTTAAACTAATTAGTTAAACTAAAAGTCATAAAAATAATCTACATAAAATAAAAAACTATTTATAAAATGTGAAAAAATATTTATTTTAAAATTTAATAAAAAGATATTTCAATTGACCAAAGGCCCATTTGGAAGGGCTTTTGAAATAAAGGACTTTTTATGTATTATCTTTTTCAAAAGAACTTTTTTTTAAAAGGTAAAATTATTTTACGATTGGATGTCAACATCAACATCAACATCACCTTTATCCCAAATTAATTGGGGTCGGTGGTAGATGAACCCACATAAAAGATATAAAATTGTTGAAAAAATAAAATAAAAATAAAAATAATATATATATATATATAAGAGAAAAAGAAAGGGACAAGAAGAAGTGGGGGAAATGAAGGGGAAAAGGACTAAAAAGTGATCATCTGGAACATAGGAATAACCACAGGTCTAACCCTCCACCATGCTTATAGCTTTTCTCCATTCCGTTCTAAGACGTACCGTCCGCCAATCTATATCCCACTCCATTAAATCTTGTTTTACTACCTTCCCCCAAGTAAGTTTCGGCCGACCTCTGCCTCTTTTTGTGTGGAGCTCTTGGTAACAAACTTCTGTTCTTACAAGAGCATCCAGGAGCCTTCTCATCATGTGCCCAAACCACCTCAATCTATGTTCTCTCATCTTCTCGGCAACCGGTACTACTCCGAACTTTCGTCGAATATCTTCATTACTTATCTTATCCATCTTTGTGTAACCACACATCCACCTTAACATCCTTATCTCTGCTACTCCCATCTTATGCTCATGTTGCCTATGTGCTGGCCAGCATTCTGCTCTATATAGCATTGCCGGTCTTACTGCCGTTTTATAGAATTTTCCTTTTAATTTAAGGGGGATTTTGCGGTCACACAAAAACCCATATGCACTGCGTCATTTCATCAACCCTGCTCTGATTCTATGATTAACATCCTCATCAACCTCTCCACTTTTTTGTAAAATGGAGCCCAAATATTTAAAAGCATCTTTTTTGGGTACCTCTTGACCAATTAAATGCACGGGCTCTTGGTCCCCATCTCGTACCAGAGAAAACTCACACTTCAGATACTCAGTCTTGCTTCGACTTAATGTGAATCCTTTGGATTCCAATGTGCTTCTCCATAATTCAAGTTTTCTATTAACACCCTCCTTGCTCTCATCAATAAGCATAATATCATCTGCAAAAAGCATACACCATGGCACTTCCTCTTGAATATCTTTGGTTAGTTCATCCATAACTAAGGCAAAAAGATAAGGACTTAGAGCCGACCCTTGGTGTACACCAACCGTTATAGGAAAATAACTTGATGTTCCGTTACAAGCTTTTACACATGTAGTAGCCCCATCATACTTATTTTACGATTGGATGTATGATCAAAAAATTATTTTTATATAAAATAGTCGTTTAGAAGTTAAATTAAAAAAAACATTTTTTAATATCACATTTCAAATACAATTTAATATAATAAATTTTTCAAAACGTCGTAGCTTTGCAAAAGCGTCCTTACATTTGACAATAAAATCAACTACTCCATTGCCGACCAAGTCATCTCCACTATCCCCGACGGCCACCGTTCCATTTTCTCTGACGTTTTTCCTTCCCTTTAGTTGTTTATTTTTGACCCGGCGGGTCGCCGATTTTAGTAAAACCGGCCGGTTTATTCCGGTTCACACCGGATAACACCGGTTTGTTTGCATGTCCGATCCATTACTTTACCCGGACCGGTCGGTCCGACCCGGCCGGTCCAGTCCGGTTTTTATAACACTGATTAAAACTTTTGATTCTTGACATGTTTACAATTATGGGTGTAAATGAGACAGATGACTTGTCAGGGACTTACAGTTTAGCTTGCTTTTAAACTGACTTGGCTTAATCTATTTTTAAAAGTAGTATAGGCTTGAGGATACTTGTTTAGAAATCACGCCACAAACTAATTTTAGCAAGCTTGGCCTCTAAGCCTTCATGTCCTGCTCATATTTTTTAATATATAATATTTGTTTTATTTTTAATAAGATAATATGTTATTAATTTTTAATTAATTAATTTATTGTTATTTTTCAATAAAATAATATCTTGTTATCTATCTTGTTAATTTTTAATAAAATTATATCTTATGATTTTTTAATTTTTATAATTTTTCGCAATCTTATCTCTTCTCATTTGGCAAACAAATATTTTTTTAACCCTAAATTCCTTCTATGTCACCGCTCTTATCCCTTCTCTCATTCACCAAATTTTGTTACTCTTATGTCCCTTTCTTAACTTTTGTTTTCTTCCAAAATATCTGTCACTTACCATCCATCGACTCTCAAGACGTTTGCAGCTGATAGTAAGTCCTCATTCTTTGTACTTTTTGTTCTTTTTATGTCTCGTTGATAAAATTGCTTCTTTGCAAAAAAAATTATTAAAAAAATAACGTATTATTTCACTTTTGAGTGTTGTATGTATCTAGATATCTTCGTAAGCATTCTACTTCTTTGCCATTTTTTATTTTTGATTTCTAGCAACATAGTCAAATTATTAATATTTTGGTTTGTTGTGTACATTGAAAAGAAATATTTTTCATCAAGTTAAACATACAAAAGAAACAAAATAATTATAACCAATATTTTACAGAGAGCAACATACCATTTTTGAAGGCTTGATAAGCCTAGACAAGTATAACAACCCTCATTAGTAAATTAAGAGAAAAGAGATTAATTAGGTGTTTAATTAGATTAAACATGTATGCAAGGAAATTATGTGAGATAAATTATTAGATTAAAATAATGGGGGTGACATGATAATTAATGGGAATATACAGTTTATGTTAGACAAGTCTAATATGACCTAGATATAATTATGAAATATGAATTAGAATATGAAAATATATATATAGTGGGAATTAAGGGATATTTTATAGTTTAGCAAAATTAAGTCGAAACTTGAATGAGATGATTTAATTAATTTATCTAGTAAATTTAGTGGGATAAATGTGAATTTAATTTGATCCAATAATGTGTAGAGAGATTTATTTAATTAAGTTGGAATTGATTTAATATCAACTAATAGGGAATTTTAAATAAGTCAAATTACTTGTGTGAATTAACAAGTTATGAGATAGCCTTAAACTTAGTGGATTGGTTATTAAATTTTTGGTGTTCACATGAATTTTTGGTGAAGCCCATTGTGCTATAAAATTAGAATGGCCCGTGTAGTTTATTTTTTTTGGTGAGACTAATAGGTACCCATTTAAGTGGTGAAAGGTCAAAGTTGAAGATTTGAATCACACTATCCAAATTAATTGGCAATTTGGCCCCTCACTTGCCATAGTCATGCGTTGCCCATTATTGAGGGTTGACACATCATAGGTAATTGAAATAAAATAAGCCTTCTTATAACCCATCTATTAGCAAGTTCACAGCCTTGGAGTTTAGCTTCCCACGCTCATTTTGTTCTTTCCTCTCTATGTGCAGCGAAATATTAGGAGAAGAAAGGGCAAGTTTTAGTCACTTGAAATACTTAGAATGAGGACAAATGATCTCCATGAAAGATGTAGAGTTATGTCTTGAGAGTAAATTCCAAGTGGAAGTTCCTTGAAAGAAGCCTTAGTTTGTGAGAAAACCCTTCCCCATTGCTGCGACCTAACGTTGTTAAAAAGAGAGTACAAGGACTGTTTGTGTTATCTAATGGTTGGACTATGACTCTAGCTCCTCGGAAGGTGTTTTAAGGTATGTAATCTTTTTTTTTTTGGGCTGCACATAAGCAGAAATCAGTTCATGTATGAGTCTTATGATTTTTATGTAGGTTAAATGATGTATATGTTGGGATTTATGTTGTTCATGAATTATTATCGTTGGACAATAAATTCTTCTAGTTAATTGATTGGAAAATCTGCACTTGGGGTAAGGAACCAACAAGGGACAGCCCATATGTATTTTAAAGTGCACTCTAAGTGTTTGACATAATTCCTAAGTGAGTCAATGAATTTTAATTATGTAATGATTATGGACTAAGGAAGAATTATGGTTAAGAAATAGTGAAATACTACTATATGTGATGTTAAAATCAAAAAAAAATTGAAAGAGCTTTGGAGCCCTGTGTAGTTCGACCTATATGTGTAAAAGATGCACAACATGTGTTGAATTTATGTCTAAGTGAAAAACATGAAGTTGATATTGTTTTATGATGAAATAAGTGTTTGGAAATGTTATCAAGTTATGAAGAGATGATGAATTAAGTAAAGGCAATTCAGCCCTATGATCCGTGAGGTACATGGAAGTGGTTTAGTAAGGTTACAAAGATATTTTAACAAGCTAAGTAAGTATTGGAAACAATTATATAAAAGCTTTATGATAAGAACTTGTAAGAAATGCACGTTTCCTATTTTAAATAAGTCTTGGCCTTGTAGTCAATTGAAGTAGTTAAATATTGTTTTAGGGAATTGTTTTAAGATTTAAATTATGTTAGATATATATATATATATAAAAAGAAAAGAAAAGAAGAGGAATCAATTAAGAAACATTGGAAAGTGTTAAATTCATAGAACCTATATATATAGTTTTCGGCCTACATCATTAAATTGATAAAGATTAATACAAAATTTAATGAAAATTGGAGAACAAATATATACATGACCATTGAAAGATGTTTTAGGATCATGTGAGGTTTAAAATATGTGGTGTTGATAAGGTCGAGTTAATAGAAATTCTATGTCAGGAATAGTTGCATGTGAATTAAGCTAATTGGTTAAACATGGCAGCAAAAGAATTATGTATTATGTTTATATATAGGCTTCGACCATAAAGAAATAATGGGCATAGATTTTGTGGTTTCAATTAAAGTGAATGTTTAATAGCATTTGCCTAGAATAATCAAGTATGATTCAAGTGGGTTATGATATGTGAAGCTATGTTAAAGGGTATGAAATTCCACTATAAAAGGGTAAGTTAATTAACTAGTTGAGGATTTAATTTGTGAAGTATAAATTAAGTGGTACATTTGTGGTATGGCATGAGCTGTCAATGGAAATAAAATTGTCAAGTTGGTTATGAAATTAACATATGAAATATAATTATTTGGATTTCAAGTAATGTATGTTTCATTGGAACTTAATGGTACTTTTATATATACGGTAACAGAGTGTAATCAAACGAAGTATGTGGACAAACAACTTGGAGACAACCAAGTGTACAACGTATTAAATAACAAGTTAGCAGCAGGAGAAAGGTGACAGGTAAGCTTTCGGTTTAGGAGTCTTCTCTGTCTTTAGTTGTTCCGCCATGATCAGTGGCGATTATGGTTTCCGTATGGATATAATTGTTGTTAATATTGATACTTTGTGTAGTTGCATTCATATAGTGCATGCATATGACATTATTTATGTTATGACAAGTTAATATGATATGATCTTCAATGAGATAAGCCTTGGAAGTGTAAGTTATGGTTTTATGAACAGAGGAAACATTTGTGGATACGATCACAGTGTATATAAGGTATAGCGGAGGAAACTTTAGTTCTCTGATCATTATGAGTATGCTATTGAATACAATACGATACGATATTACGAATATAAGATGAAAGCCTTATTTATACATAAGACATGAAAATAATTAAGATTAATAAGAAAGCACGTTATAAGAATAAATGAGAATTATCAGAAAATATATATGATACGAAAATTCTAATATGGATTATATGGTGTTATCTATGTCTTGGTACTTGATATTTTCTGGCAGGAAGTGGACTCTTGGGTGGAGACTGCTCCATAAACCCCAAGTTTATTGAGATTCATTCTCACCCCGCGTTATGGGGACATATTTCAGGTATCGTAGCAGTTGAGGATCGTTCTCGGGGCAAGAGGCCCGTGGTTGAGGAGTAGATCTGAGCATAGATGTTGCCTGCTTATTTTGGGAGTCTGTTGTATTCATATGTACACTGTGATGTATTATGTTTATGTGGGTTGATGTAAGATGTTGTAGTTATGACACACAACCACCTTTTAATGTGATATATATAGAGTTATGGATCATGCATATATACTACTGTATATAATATGGAATTGTTGTCTATTGTGGGTTGTAAGAGCCCCAAGGCATTGCTGGTCCTTGTGTGTGCCACCCAATGATTTATAATGATTATTAGGTACATTTGAGTTCACATAAATACTAGTGCAAATTGGGGATTTTTGTAAACACAAAGGAAACTCTGGCGAATTTTCTGTAGAATTGGCAGATTTTAGGTGAACTTCGGGAGAGCATATCTCCCTCCATAGAGGTCCGATAGGGACGTGCCATACGCCATTTTGAAGCTTGAGATGTCCCATACATTGTGTCAAAATATTAGACTTTTATGTGTTGTTCGCAGCCCTGTGCTAGTCGTGGAACGCTGCTGCCCGGTTCTGGCCCTGCAATTGGGGGCAGTTCTGGTCTGTTTTGGGAATTTTATTCCCGCTTCGTTTCTTAGTCAAATTAAGCGTATGATATATCAAATCGAAGATCGAGGTGTCTAGTTTATGGTGTAAAAATTTGAGAGCAAATGGATAAGTGGATTCGGTGCAGTAATTCATGGAGTGAGGGATGCTTGGAGCTGTTTTGGGGTTGGTTGGCAATTTTGCTTGTCCAACTTCAAACGGCGATAACCGGAGCAAACGAGCTCGGAACCAAGCATGTGATAGCTTTCTAGAAAGTTAATTAAGTAATAAAAAAAGATAGCAAGGTATGAGAGACTGAATTTTTACTGTGCATCCGCAGTAATTTAGAGACCGAACCCTGTTCGGGTGTGTAGAAAACGCAAAAGTGTGAAATTGGCTAAGTGGGTTTATGGGAACCCCTTAGTGTCTTATTATAACTAAAGTTAACTATTAATATAGTGTAGATAAGTATTCCGCGAGAGTTTACAGTTACGGTCACAGCTTTTAATTATTACGCTTTTTATGTTTTCAACTGCTCGCGTAATAATCGGAAAAAGTTTATTCGCATTTTTATAAATGAATTGCTGTGATTGTAACTGCGCTTAATATCATAATTAATGTTAACAATACCGGTGTACAACGGGCTGTTACATTTTATGGTATCAGAGCAGTTTACTAGGGAACTCTGATTATTTATGGCTGTATGTTGTGTTGCATAGCTATCTGTAAACTCTTTATGATTATTGTATATGTGATTCCTCTGTATGGGTCTGATCAGCTCATTCTTTTGTGTTACATGTACAGTTATCATGAGGGGGATTCGTGGTGGCCGTGGGACACGAGGTACAGATCCTCCACCACCTGATCCGGTTACTGCAGTTCTGAATGCTCTGCAAGCGGAGATGGCTGCTAATAGAACAATGACAGAGAGCATGATGAAAAATAATCAGGACATGCTACATACCTTCATGAATGAGATGAGGGCTGAGAGAGCTCAACATAGGAGGGATGATTCTCTTTCTCACACGGCTACGGTGACTCCTACACCTAGGCCTTCTATTACTCCCCAACAGAGGGAGAGTGGAACTAGTCTCTACACTGGTGAGGCTAGTCAGCCTACTAATTTTGTTGAGCCATCTATCATTGCTGAGCAGTATGACGACGGTGTTATTGAGGAGAGGAGACTTATTTCTTTTCGTAAACACAAGCCTCCTACTTTTCTGGGGTCAAAGGACCCGAAAGTGGTCACTACTTGGTTGCAGGGTATGGATAAAATTTTCCAAGTTATGAGATGTCGTGATCCTCAAAAGTTTCGATACTCTGTTTATATGCTAGAGGGAGATGCCCATGAGTGGTGGTGCAATGTTTCTAGGCCTTTTGTGATACAGGGACAAGAGCTTACTTGGGACCTATTTGAGAAATTGTTTCATGAGCAATACTTTCCTAGAGATGCTAGGGAAGCGAAGCAGGGTGAATTTGATTGTCTGGTCCAAGACTCTTTATCTATTGATGAGTATGCTGCAAAGTTTAATGAACTAGTCAAGTTTGCTAATTATGGTGGGACTTTACCTACCCCAGAATTCTTATCTGCTAAGTTTCAGAGGGGACTTAATGAGAAGATTGCAAAGCGTATGTCTAATACAGCCGTGAGGAATTTTGCTGATCTGATTACCCAGTGTAAACGGGTAGAGACTGTTTATAGTAGATATCCAAAATCTTCTACTTTTGGTGATGCTGAGGTCAAGAGGACCAGTGGTACTGATGCTAAATTGAAAAATAATAAGGATAAAGGCTTACGGGTGAAGCAATCGGGTGAAGAGTTTAAGAGAAATGGTAATGTTGACAGAAATGAATTCACATTCCCTGAATGTGACACTTGTGGGAAACACCATGGAGGTACTTGTTGGTTTACTACAAAGACGTGTTTCAAATGTGACAAATTAGGCCACTTTGCTAATGTGTGTCCAACCAGGATAGATCAGGTTGCAAGTGTACAAGCAATTGATGGGACTCAAGCAGGAGGTTAGACTTATATATATGAGCCACTTACTGGGGAGGAAAACCTCAGGATAGCAAAAGGTATGAAATTTTAGAAAAAAATTCTATAGAATGCTCATCTAGTGTGATTAAAATCGATAGGTAATTACATGAAGTGTAGATACATGCATGAGAGTAAAATGAAATTGAGTGTGATGATGATATGACTAGTGAAAGGATTAGGGTACCATTGAATGATGAAATTGTATTATCAGTGCAAGGACTGATGTACAATAAAATTGTGTATTGTATTATTAGTGCAAGGACTGATGTACAATAAAGTTGTGAAGTGAATTGTATTATCAGTGTAAGGACTGATGTACAATAAAGTTGTGTATTGTATTATCAGTGCAAGGACTGATGTACAATAAAGTTGTGTATTGTATTACCAGTGCAAGGACTGATGTACAATAAAGTTGTGAATTGTATTATCAGTGCAAGGACTGATGTACAATAAAGTTATGTGTTGCATTATCAGTGCAAGGACTGATATATAAAAAATTATGAATTGTATCATCAGTGCAAGGACTGATGTACAATAAATTGTGTATTGTATGATCAGTGCAAGGACTGATATACAGAAAATTGTGAATTGTATCATTAGTGCAAGGATTGATGTACAATAAAATTATAAATTGTGTTAATGATGCACTTAGTTATATATGATTGGGCGGTTGCGCTTGGGTGTCTTATGTTATATTATCTAAAGTTACTTTCCTAGGGGCTTATGCCTATAAGACACTGACCTTCGGGGATTCTCTTGGAAGTTTCCTCAGCATAGTTATGTACATATATATTATATATGCGTACAAAATATTTTTGTACTTAGAAATATTATTGTACTGTGAGATATTAAGATTTGATATTTCGATAAGTATTCTATTGGTATCAGAATTTGAATTTTGTGAGCGGATGATTACCGGGAAGAGGGAAAATTATTTAATGTTTGAGGTATAACTTTAAGATTTGATTCTTTGAGGTATCAGTAAGAGATTCAAGTATTAAGTTATGGTTGAGAGATTCTAGTGACTATAGTTAGATAAGCTTAGTCAGTAAACCAAGATGATGGGTACAGAGATGGAATAAGTATAGATGAAATGAAACCGGTATTAGATTCAGCAGAAAGTTGACAACATATAAGTAGATAAGAAATGCAAGTGAAGGATCAAAGTAAGAAAATGACCTAGTTAAGCAGTCTTTGAGATGAAAATTTTGACAGTGTTTAGTTTTGGACACGTAAGGTATTCCGATTTTGGGGACAAAATCTTTAAAAAGGATGGGTGAATATAACAACCCTCATTAATAAATTAAGAGAAAAGAGATTAATTAGGTGTTTAATTAGATTAAACATGTATGCAAGGAAATTATGTGAGATAAATTATTAGATTAAAATAATGGGGGTGACATGATAATTAATGGGAATATACAGTTTATGTTAGACAAGTCTAATATGACCTAGATATAATTATGAAATATGAATTAGAATATGAAAATATATATATAGTGGGAATTAAGGGATATTTTATAGTTTAGCAAAATTAAGTCGAAACTTGAATGAGATGATTTAATTAATTTATCTAGTAAATTTAGTGGGATAAATGTGAATTTAATTTGATCCAATAATGTGTAGAGAGATTTATTTAATTAAGTTGGAATTGATTTAATATCAACTAATAGGGAATTTTAAATAGGTCAAATTACTTGTGTGAATTAACAAGTTATGAGATAGCCTTAAACTTAGTGGATTGGTTATTAAATTTTTGGTGTTCACATGAATTTTTGGTGAAGCCCATTGTGCTATAAAATTAGAATGGCCCGTGTAGTTTATTTTTTTTGGTGAGACTAATAGGTACCCATTTAAGTGGTGAAAGGTCAAAGTTGAAGATTTGAATCACACTATCCAAATTAATTGGCAATTTGGCCCCTCACTTGCCATAGTCATGCGTTGCCCATTATTGAGGGTTGACACATCATAGGTGATTGAAATAAAATAAGCCTTCTTATAACCCATCTATTAGCAAGTTCACAGCCTTGGAGTTTAGCTTCCCACGCTCATTTTGTTCTTTCCTCTCTATGTGCAGCGAAATATTAGGAGAAGAAAGGGCAAGTTTTAGTCACTTGAAATACTTAGAATGAGGACAAATGATCTCCATGAAAGATGTAGAGTTATGTCTTGAGAGTAAATTCCAAGTGGAAGTTCCTTGAAAGAAGCCTTAGTTTGTGAGAAAACCCTTCCCCATTGCTGCGACCTAACGTTGTTAAAAAGAGAGTACAAGGACTGTTTGTGTTATCTAATGGTTGGACTATGACTCTAGCTCCTCGGAAGGTGTTTTAAGGTATGTAATCTTTTTTTTTGGGGCTGCACATAAGCAGAAATCAGTTCATGTATGAGTCTTATGATTTTTATGTAGGTTAAATGATGTATATGTTGGGATTTATGTTGTTCATGAATTATTATCGTTGGACAATAAATTCTTCTAGTTAATTGATTGGAAAATCTGCACTTGGGGTAAGGAACCAACAAGGGACAGCCCATATGTATTTTAAAGTGCACTCTAACTGTTTGACATAATTCCTAAGTGAGTCAATGAATTTTAATTATGTAATGATTATGGACTAAGGAAGAATTATGGTTAAGAAATAGTGAAATACTACTATATGTGATGTTAAAATCAAAAAAAAAATTGAAAGAGCTTTGGAGCCCTGTGTAGTTCGACCTATATGTGTAAAAGATGCACAACATGTGTTGAATTTATGTCTAAGTGAAAAACATGAAGTTGATATTGTTTTATGATGAAATAAGTGTTTGGAAATGTTATCAAGTTATGAAGAGATGATGAATTAAGTAAAGGCAATTCAGCCCTATGATCCGTGAGGTACATGGAAGTGGTTTAGTAAGGTTACAAAGATATTTTAACAAGCTAAGTAAGTATTGGAAACAATTATATAAAAGCTTTATGATAAGAACTTGTAAGAAATGCACGTTTCCTATTTTAAATAAGTCTTGGCCTTGTAGTCAATTGAAGTAGTTAAATATTGTTTTAGGGAATTGTTTTAAGATTTAAATTATGTTAGATTATATATATATATATATAAAAAGAAAAGAAAAGAAGAGGAATCAATTAAGAAACATTGGAAAGTGTTAAATTCATAGAACCTATATATATAGTTTTCGGCCTACATCATTAAATTGATAAAGATTAATACAAAATTTAATGAAAATTGGAGAACAAATATATACATGACCATTGAAAGATGTTTTAGGATCATGTGAGGTTTAAAATATGTGGTGTTGATAAGGTCGAGTTAATAGAAATTCTATGTCAGGAATAGTTGCATGTGAATTAAGCTAATTGGTTAAACATGGCAGCAAAAGAATTATGTATTATGTTTATATATAGGCTTCGACCATAAAGAAATAATGGGCATAGATTTTGTGGTTTCAATTAAAGTGAATGTTTAATAGCATTTGCCTAGAATAATCAAGTATGATTCAAGTGGGTTATGATATGTGAAGCTATGTTAAAGGGTATGAAATTCCACTATAAAAGGGTAAGTTAATTAACTAGTTGAGGATTTAATTTGTGAAGTATAAATTAAGTGGTACATTTGTGGTATGGCATGAGCTGTCAATGGAAATAAAATTGTCAAGTTGGTTATGAAATTAACATATGAAATATAATTATTTGGATTTCAAGTAATGTATGTTTCATTGGAACTTAATGGTACTTTTATATATACGGTAACAGAGTGTAATCAAACGAAGTATGTGGACAAACAACTTGGAGACAACCAAGTGTACAGCGTATCAAAAAACAAGTAAGCAGCAGGAGAAAGGTGATAGGTAAGCTTTCGGTTTAGGAGTCTTCTCCGTCTTTAGTTGTTCCGCCATGATCAGTGGCGATTATGGTTTCCGTATGGATATAATTGTTGTTAATATTGATACTTTGTGTAGTTGCATTCATATAGTGCATGCATATGACATTATTTATGTTATGACAAGTTAATATGATATGATCTTCAATGAGATAAGCCTTGGAAGTGTAAGTTATGGTTTTATGAACAGAGGAAACATTTGTGGATACGATCACAGTGTATATAAGGTATAGCGGAGGAAACTTTAGTTCTCTGATCATTATGAGTATGCTATTGAATACAATACGATACGATATTACGAATATAAGATGAAAGCCTTATTTATACATAAGACATGAAAATAATTAAGATTAATAAGAAAGCACGTTATAAGAATAAATGAGAATTATCAGAAAATATATATGATACGAAAATTCTAATATGGATTATATGGTGTTATCTATGTCTTGGTACTTGATATTTTCTGGCAGGAAGTGGACTCTTGGGTGGAGACTGCTCCATAAACCCCAAGTTTATTGAGATTCATTCTCACCCCGCGTTATGGGGACATATTTCAGGTATCGTAGCAGTTGAGGATCGTTCTCGGGGCAAGAGGCCCGTGGTTGAGGAGTAGATCTGAGCATAGATGTTGCCTGCTTATTTTGGGAGTCTGTTGTATTCATATGTACACTGTGATGTATTATGTTTATGTGGGTTGATGTAAGATGTTGTAGTTATGACACACAACCACCTTTTAATGTGATATATATAGAGTTATGGATCATGCATATATACTACTGTATATAATATGGAATTGTTGTCTATTGTGGGTTGTAAGAGCCCCAAGGCATTGCTGGTCCTTGTGTGTGCCACCCAATGATTTATAATGATTATTAGGTACATTTGAGTTCACATAAATACTAGTGCAAATTGGGGATTTTTGTAAACACAAAGGAAACTCTGGCGAATTTTCTGTAGAATTGGCAGATTTTAGGTGAACTTCGGGAGAGCATATCTCCCTCCATAGAGGTCCGATAGGGACGTGCCATACGCCATTTTGAAGCTTGAGATGTCCCATACATTGTGTCAAAATATTAGACTTTTATGTGTTGTTCGCAGCCCTGTGCTAGTCGTGGAACGCTGCTGCCCGGTTCTGGCCCTGCAATTGGGGGCAGTTCTGGTCTGTTTTGGGAATTTTATTCCCGCTTCGTTTCTTAGTCAAATTAAGCGTATGATATATCAAATCGAAGATCGAGGTGTCTAGTTTATGGTGTAAAAATTTGAGAGCAAATGGATAAGTGGATTCGGTGCAGTAATTCATGGAGTGAGGGATGCTTGGAGCTGTTTTGGGGTTGGTTGGCAATTTTGCTTGTCCAACTTCAAACGGCGATAACCGGAGCAAACGAGCTCGGAACCAAGCATGTGATAGCTTTCTAGAAAGTTAATTAAGTAATA
>JAVKPL010014133.1:0-82744 GCA_032173675.1 Gastrolobium villosum
CTTTACCATCGGCGGGTGATGATACCTTGTTTATGTAAAGTGTTTTTCACGGTTAAAATCTTTAAAGGGTTAAAGTTTAAATTCTGCATATGGATTTTGAATCACAAATGCTTTAAGTTGTTAAAGTTTTTGTTTTTATGAACATGTAAATTAGATTGCTATGTTCATAAATCTATATGTATTCATGGCTTCGTTTATTTTTCTTTATGAAAGTTTTAAAAGGAAACACCCTTTTTGAAAGGGATGATTCGGCCATGAAAGGTACTTGGAGTACCTTGATTGTTTTCTTATTTTTCTCCATGAATTGTATCATGAGCATAGCATGAAATTTTCGTGAAAAAATTTATCATATATATGCATATATGATACAGCCATGAAAGGGTTTATGGCTGCGTGCATGGTTTAATTTTGTTTTCTTTGAGAAAGAATTAACAAAATTTGAATTATAAAATTGTTATATATTCGGCCATCAAGAGAAAAATTAAGAGAATTTGAATCTTGATTTTATTTTGATGTTTAAATGTTAAATATCAAAATATATGTGAAAACATGTTATGAGATAACATGATGTTTTGTGCTTGCAAGTTTTTGAATCTTTCAGGTACAAAAAGGAAGGGGATGGTCATGGTGCCCGATTTGAAATTTCAAATTTAAATTAATGTGTAATTTGCTCTGTTTAATTAGAGTAGTAATTGTATCTCCAAAAAAAAAAATTAGAGTAGTAATTTGAATTTCAAGTTTTTGTAATTTTAAATTTGTCCCTCCAAAGATGTTTTGGAGTTTCTTTAATTATATGTAATTAGAGAATTAGGCTAGTGGCGTATAGACGACAAGCAGCCATTGCTTGAGAAGCAAGAAGGACAAATGCGCGAGCACCATGACTGTTTCAAATAAATTGTTTATTTGCATGTATGCTTAGAATGTCTAGTATGCATGAATTGGACAAACCACATTTGTATGGTTATTATGTTTGTCCAATTGTGACTAGTGTAAACCGATAGATGTTTGACATAGGTTACGACTAGCATGATAACTTACAACATGTGTTTGATGAGACCTGATAAGCCCTGAATAAAAGCAACCCTTAAAAGGAACAAATTATTAAGCATATTATTACCTCCCACCACCAATACTACTCAAACCTCTTCTACATAGTGATGCTCCAAAACTCAGTTGGGATCCATTGTTTCGTTGAGCTAGAGTAGTGTTAGAAGTGTGAGACACTTGGGGTGCTGGTTAATGCTTAACTGAGACATAAGTTGCAGGCTCAGCCGGGCTTATGTGCTTAGGGTAATGGTGCTAGGTTGGTTGCATGAGATGCACCACTAAGTGACAAGGAGTTGTCAACCTAATGTTAAGAGAGGGTATGAGATACTGTTAATAAGGATCAACCCATTATTTAAATTAATCTTGCGGTCTCAAAATGAGATTAAAATAAATAATCGCACTCTTAATCCCACTAAGGTAAAATCTAAAAGTAGATTAACCCTAAATCAAATGGTAAGGGTCATTGACTTAGATAAAATAGTGGGAGGGGCAAATTATATAAAGTCTTTAGTAATTTGTTTTTAACTACATATCCGTATATTAACTAAAATCGTCTTTATATCTTTTTCAGTTTTTAGTATGACAAATCCACTGTCACTGCGTTCAATTCTCGATACAAATAAACTGACCGGTTCAAACTTTATGGACTGGTATCGGAACCTAAGAATTGTTCTTAGGGCCGAAAAGATTGCTTACGTTCTAGATGCTGCTTTACCCGTAGCTCCTAGGGAAGGGGAAGAAGGGTTCACGGAATTTGATTTTGTAACTCACCAATAGCACATGGATGACAATGTGATGGCAGTCTGCATCATGTTGGCATCCATGTCGCCTGAACTGCAAAAGCAGCATGAGCATATGGATGCTTCCTCTATTATCATGCATCTCAAAGAGTTGTATGATATTAAAGGCAGGCATGAGAGGTATGAGGCCTCTAGAGAATTGTTCTCTTGTAGGATGTCTGAGAGCATGTCTGTGAGCAGTCATGTTCTTAAGATGATCGGACTAATTGAGAAGCTAGGATACCTAGGCTTCATCATGGATGTCGAGCTAAGTAATGACTTACTCCTTATCTCACTTCCACCTTCTTTCAGTCAATTCATAATGAATTACAACATGCAAGTGAGCTTGCCTAAATTGTTAAGTATGTTAGCAACTGCTGAAGTGTCTGTCAAGAAGGATAGGACACAGGCTCTTCTGATTGGTGGGCCTAGCAAGGCCAAGGGAAAGGGTAAGGAGCCTGCTAAAGGTGACTCCCTTAAGCCCAAAGGAAAATCCAAGAAGAAGAAAGGCAAAAAGAAGGGTAAGAAGGCATCCAAGGACAAGGGCGATGCTGAGTGCTTCCATTGTGGCAAGAAAGGCCATTGGAAGAGGAATTGTCCAGACTACCTGAATAATGTGAAGGACAAGAAGCATGGTGATGCTTCTGCCTCAGGTATTTTCATGATTGAGATAAATTATTCTTGTGCTAATCCGACCTCATGGGTATTGGATACCGGTTGTGGTTCTCATATCTGCAATATGTTGCAGGTGCTTAGGAGCCCAAGGAGATTGGAAAGAAATGAGGTGGATCTCCGCATTGGTAATGGAGCAAGGGTTGCTGCTCATTCAGTTGGAGATGCCGACCTTATTTTGCCTACGGGCCTTTTGTTGCATTTGAATAATTGTCTTTATGTTCCAAATATTTCTAGAAACATTATTTCTATTTCTTGTTTAGAACAAGATGGTTATACTTTCAGTATTAGGAATGGTACATTTTCTATCATTTTGAATGATATGGTTTATGGTACTGCTTCTTTAATAAATGGATTGTATGTTTTGGAAATGGGAACTGAAGTGCTCAATGTAGATGTGAAATGACCTAGGACGGATAATCAATCTTATCTTTGGCACTGTAGACTAGGGCACATTAATGAAACAAGATTGTCTAGGATGCATAGAGATGGAATTCTAGATTCCAATTGGAATCCTATGGACAGTGTGAATCTTGTCTAGCTGGGAAAACGATTCGACAAAAGCCCAAAGGGCTTGAGAGTCATAGGGCTAGTGATTTATTAGAACTCATTCATACTGATGTATGTGGCCCGATGTCTATTGAGGCTAGAGGAGGATACTCCTATTTCGTTACCTTTACTGATGACAAATCGTGATTTGGGTATGTATACCTAATGAGATATAAATCTGAAGCCTTTGAAAAGTTCAAAGAGTTTAGGAATGGAGTAGAGAAACATCGTGGCAAGAAGATTAAGACATTATGATCAGATCGTGGTGGTGAATATTTGAGCCACGAGTTTCAGGGTTATCTGAGAGAAAATGGAATTCTCTCACAACTTACCGCTCCTTACACACCACACCAAAACGGTTTCTCCGAAAGGAGAAACTGGACCTTGTTAGACATGGTTAGGTCTATGATGAGTGAGACTCAACTTCCAAAATCTTTTTGGGGATATGCCTTAGACACAGCGGCATACCTTCTAAATAGGGTACTGTCTAAATTTGTTCAGACCACACCATATGAGATATGGAATGGTAAGAGACCCAACCTGAGTTACCTCAGGGTATGGGGATCGCCAACTTATGTCAAAGCGTTGACATCAGACAAGCTTAGTGCTAAGAGTACTAAATGTCTATTTGTGGGGTATCCCAAAGGTGCTAAAGGATACTACTTCTACTCCATGGATGAACATAAAGTGTTTGTGACAAAAAAAGCTGAGTTCCTTGAGAAGGATTTGATCTCTCAAGGAGGAAGTGGGAGTAAGATTGATCTTGAAGAAGTTCAAGAACCGCAACAACAGATTGAGAAACCCGAGTCTGCTCCGCAGTCGACGTTCTCCAGTGGAGAAGTAAACACACAACTCCGTAGGTCTACGAGGGTCATCCATCCACCTGAGAGGTATGGGTTTGTGATTGAGAATCAGCAAACTATTGAGGATGATGAACCAAGTAACTACGAAGAGGCAATCAAGGATGTTGATTCCTCCAGATGGCTTGAAGCCATAGAATCTGAAATGGATTCGATGTATCAAAACAAGGTATGGACCTTGGTTCCTAAACCGCAAGGAATAGTTCCTATCGGTAACAAATGGGTCTTTAAAAGAAAGACTGATGCAGATGGCAATGTTCAGACCTACAAAGCTAGGTTGGTGGCGAAAGGGTATCGTCAAAGACAAGGAGTTGACTATAATGAGACTTTCTCACCAGTTGCCATGATCAAATCTATTAGGACCATGCTTGCAATAGCAGCATACCACGACTATGAAATTTGGCAAATTGATGTCAAGACCGCCTTCTTGAATGGGTTCTTGAAGGAGGAAGTGTACATGACACAACCTGAAGGCTTTGAAATCAAAGATCAGGAGAATATGGTATGCAAACTACAAAGGTCAATATATGGGCTAAAGCAAGCATCAAGGAGTTGGAATATACGTTTTGATGAAGTCGTTAAGAGTAACAGTTTTATCAAGAACGAGGATGAAAATTGTGTTTACAGGAAGGTTAGTGGGAGTAATTTCATCTTCCTGGTACTTTATGTAGATGACATATTGCTTATAGGAAATGACATCCCCACATTAAAAATAACGAAAGAGTGGCTTTCAGAAAACTTCACCATGAAGGATTTGGAAGAAGCGGCCTTTATACTTGGTATAAAGATCTATAGAGATAGATCCAAGAGGCTGCTGGGTTTATCTCAATCCACGTATGTTGACAAGATGCTAAAGAGGTTTAGCATGGAAGGGTCGAAAAGGGGTTTTCTTCTTGTCAGTCTTAGGGTACACCTATCAAGGGCTATGTGTCCTAAGTCTCAGCCTGAGAAGGATCGCATGAGTGGAATTCCATACGCTTCGGCTATTGGATCCATCATGTATGCCATGATATGTACGAGACCATATGTCTCATATGCTTTGAGCATTACGAGCAGATATCGGTCTGACCATGGAGAGGGTCACTGGACGGCAGTCAAAAACATCCTTAAATACTTAAGAATAAGTAAGGATGTGTTTCTGGTCTATGGTGGGGTTAATGAGTTAACAGTGAAAGGGTTCGCTGATGCCAGCTTTCAGAGTGACAAGGATGACTGCAAGTCACAGTCAGGATTCGTATTCACCTTAAATGGTAGGGCAGTGTCTTGGAAGAGTTCCAAGCAGGAGACAACAGCAGATTCAACGAAAGAAGCTGAATACATAGCTTCTACAAAAGAGGCTAAGGAGGCCGTGTAGGTCAAGAAGTTCACAACTGAACTAAGGGTGGTTCCAAGCATGGATAAGCCCATATAGTTGCTTTGCGACAACACAGGAGCCATTGCGCAGTCAAAGGAACCTAGGTCTCATCAAAGATCTAAACACATGCTCCGCAGATATCACCTGATTAGAGAAATCATTGATAGGAATGATGTAAAGATGGATTATGTTCCCACAGACGATAACCTGGCCGATTCTCTGACAAAGGCTGTTTCTCAGAGAAAACATGATAATCATTATGAGGCTTTGGGTATACGACTTAGATCTGATTGGCTCTAGGCCAAGTGGGAGCTTGTTAGTATATGGGTGTCCTAGAGACAATCTATTGATTAAATAAAAAACATTAGATGTAGAAATTTCTTTGTTGCAAAGAATAAAAGCACTCTTTATCCAGTTTCATATTATGTCTCGATATTATTGTTAATATTATATAAATAAACTGGATAAACCCCTTGGAATAGAACAGGTATCTCTTGAGTATCTGTGATGAGATCACGATCATGAGGATTCAAGGATATCGCACGTCTATTCCTAATTTTATGTCCCTAGTTTAGAGACACTGAGATTGGGGATCAGTGGTCTCGGATAAGACTAGCAAGACTTATCTACTTGTATATGGATACAAGGTAAAGACCTCAAGTGCTACAGATATGAAGATGTCTTAGCTAAAGTCGTGGGTGGACCTATAAGAGTATAGCTTGCACTGAACAGACCCAAAAAGAGACTCTATGAGGAAATCTCACAGATAGTATCATTAGAGTAGTCTCTTTATATTTGGGTATGTCTTTCCTTAGACTAGAGGTTATTACCTAGACTGTGTTCTAGAAGGCATGCTTTTATTGTATGCCTCTTCTGCCGTAAATATGGAGACTCATAGATATACTGTTGGGCATGTCCTAAAAGAGCACAGGGCTAAGATGATAAGTTGAAGGAATTCGTCAAATCTCTGTGAGAGTTTAGGTTATCTGTAAACCGGAGAAATCGGGATGACATTTACAGGGACTCAGGAATCTATGCATAGTAAAAGAAATCATGAGATGATCTGCCTTTAGATTAAGTAAATTGAAGATTCCCTATTTCGAATAAAGCTTACCCTAAATCGCAGGGGTTAACATATTTCCTTACCCTAGGTTAATGGGAAGATAACCGAGACGAAGGGAAATACATACGGTAACCAAATATGTGTAATAGGATGATCAAGTCATTAATCTGACTAGCTCTGAGGCAACAAAGCATTGTTAGTGCTCTGTGTTGTCATTAATTGGGTTGTGGGCTTATTGGGCCCGAGCCCATTTATGTCAAAGGCTATGTTGGACCTAATGGGTCACACACTAACACCTTGTAGTCATGATGAACTAGCTTTAAAGGTATTGGGCCTAATAATGGTTGTTAGCCCAAGAAGCTGTTTGGAAGCCCACCTGAAGGGAAAAGGGCGCGTGGATCATGTAATGGGCTTGGATGGTCCAAGACATTACTAATTAATTTAATTAGTTAAATTAATTATCAAACATTTAAATTTTGAATTTTGAAATTCGAATTTTGAATTCGAAATTTGAATTTTGAATTTTGAATTTTGAATTTAAATGTTTGAACATTTGAATTCAAGTGTTTGAATTCGAATTTGAATTTGCTATGAAAAGTTGTTTCATAACAAAAGGATAAGATGATATCTTATTGGAACAAATCCCTTGCATAAAGAGAAGATATTTGATCTCATCCAATAAGGAAATGGTGCACCACTTTAGTTGCTAATGAGTGTCATCTTGTCAACTAAATATACTTCAATTCTGATTTGGTTGGTTGAGAGAATCAGTGAGTTAGTTGGTTCAAATTTGAATGCAACTACTCAACGTATCTGGACTCATTTTGGGACTGAGTGGGGCGCATAAGTGAGTGGTCATATGATGACCATTAGGTCAGAATCATGAAAGGATAAGGACCTAATCTCATGAGGATTCAAATGGAAGGTTGTTGGCAATTTTGAATTGCAACAACTCCTCCAACTATGCGCACATCTTGAGGGATTTTCAAGTGAGGAAAATCCTCTCATTCTCTCCCTACTAATCAACTCTCTTATGCGCACAAAGGGTTATTATTCCTCCTTAGGGTTTTCACAAGTAAACCTAGCCTATTCTCCTCACCTTTTGTGCGACTTTTGTGAAGTTTTCAAGTTGAAGACTTCACTCTTCTAAACACAAAAACCTAGCCTCCATCTTCACCTATTAAGCGTATAGCAAGCCTCTCTGTGGTGGTCATCTGGTGGCTTTTAAGAAGGTGTTCTTGCATCATTGACGAAGGGTGGTGTGGATCAATGTTAGAGGGTTTGAAACCTTCAAACCTGACAAGTGATCTCCTTGGCGATCAGATCGTAAATAAGGTAACATGATGTTGTCTTAAAGCATGAAAAATTGTTTGCATGTGTGTTTCCGCAAGGAAAATTTTTGTTTTTCCATCTCATATGCTTCGGCCTTCAAGGCCAGTTTAACTATCATGTGCAAGTACAACATGGTACGTTTGGCGTTCAATCACACTTACCTATGGTAGCTAAAATCTGAATTGAAAACATAAAATTTGCCTCTTATATGACCTCTTTTCATAGATTCTCATATACATTTCATTACTTTTGTGTGTAATATCACATAAGCTTATATATTTTCATAAGGGTTTTATAAGAGTTATGTTATAGGAAAAGTGATTGTGTAATGTTATAGAGATTCATTTTGCGTGCCATTATTTTTATTTATTTATTTGGTTTTAAAAAGTGTGGGCCCCACAAAATGTTGTGTGTAGGAAACTTTGTTGTGTCATGTTAAAGGACAAAATGAAAGCCCTTTTCATAAACTTAATCCATTTAAATGTCATCGTAGTTATGCATTCCCTTTACTTCTTACAACTTCTATTCTTATTCATGTCAAGATAGTACTATTTACATATGGCGAGATCAAACCCCAAAAGTGATATCTCTCACTCTTGTAGACTATCACATCATCCCACTATTCTAGGGTGATGGTGCCATGATCACCTTTTCTTTCCAAGAATAATTTTTTCCCTCACGGCGTGAATAGTATCATTGCACAAAATACATACAAAGGATTCACACTAAAAAATAATTCACATTCAAGACATTCATATCATCATCATGATGAAAGCATTCTATGAAACATGACTGATGCCTTAATTCATGGAGATTAATACTAACATCTAGACAATACCACCATCATCTTAGGCTTTAGTATCAAAAGATGTAGTTTGCTTCAACTTAAGCATGGGTGAATATACATCAACATAATCTCCTGTCTCAAGGATTCACATCTTAACATTTATATAATCTTTTTGTTATTTCAGAATCAAACTTCATCCTTAAAAGGTTGTAAATCATGACACACTCTACACAAACTTAGACAAGATTTATTTAATGAGGATCCAGAATTTAACATCAATCAAACTTTCTTAACTCGACATGTAAGTAATTACAATTACTTCAACACTAAAGACCTTCCTATAGGAGTTACTTAATTCATTAATCCTCACCCAATATCAACTTATCTTACATTACAACAAAGCCTTATATCTAAGTTATATACACCAAGGCACAAACATAGCAATCTTGATTCACAAGTCGAAATTCTATTACTTTCGAGTTTCAGTTTATGTCCTAGCTAAACGGTAAAATCATCAACCCGAAGCTTGTTTAGCTCGTCCAGATACATAATGAAAATTTAATTAAAATCATCCTCTAAAACATTCAAGCCACCTGAAGTCTCCATATTCATAAGAACAGACACAATTAACACTTATAACATTCATTACTGTAAAAGGCCAACAATAATTTTGCAATAAGCAACCTCACTTAACATGACATCTATGCTTGTCATAAGATTTTCTCTTAATTATAATCTATTGTCCATAAGACATCTCACATCTTAAGAAGTCATTAGAGTGTATCCAATGTTTACCATGATTCTGCAACCAGTATACTGAGGAATGAGTTGATCAGACTCACATTTAGTATTCAAACATGCATTATCATAATAGACGCTAGGAATCACTCAATAAGCAACACACATAGCTCCACAACTAAGTTTTGACACAAAATGTTTGCACTAATACCATAAAATATAACTCCTTGTGTGCACTCGACGTATTATCATCAATTGTAACATTAAACGCAACAAGACTGTTAACTAATTAAGGTGAAAAATGAATTAATTTTTTCTTTCCTTCTCAAGATATTATATTCTACTATTGGTATTATGAAATTTCCACGTTCTTTATTTGATTTACGATTTCAAAGGATTAGCTCTTTATTCGTACTAGACATTGAAACATCAGTGCAAATTACATATTGTAAATTATATTAGTTCTTTATTAGCTCCAATATTTTATTTTATTAAACTAGACATCTTAGGCTTTCCAAAAAGGTATAACATTAACCATTTGGTTAAGTATAACCTGATTTATGTAACTCACAAGTTGGTTGCCCAACCCGAACTTCCGAAAATAAAGCATCAATTTCAAAAAGGGACTGGGTTATATCTACATGTATATTGATACTAATATCTTGTAGGGTTGTATGCCAATGTGTTAGCTTCATGTCGTTTCAAACTGCGATCAATTTAGAGTTCTATGGCTTCAATTATGGTCATTTTTCTAATGCATGTTCATGCTGATTTCGGGTAGCACGCTCTTCGAACTCGTTTTCTTCATTTTTCGCATGCTTTAGCCGATAGAGCGCTTTAACGCGCTGTTCCAAAAACAAATCATATTTACAGGCCCCAAAGCATGTTTTAGCACACCTCAAGGCGCTTTAGCACGCAGAACCCAAGGGAAACCCCCCAATAGCGCGTTTTAGTGTGCTCTATAGCATTTTAGTGTGCTCCCAGGACAGGGGAAGGTAGTTTTGAGGCTTTGGACCTCTATTTCTTGTACCAAAACACCATGAAGGTACCTAATAGCTCAAATCCAATTCCCACAGCACATTCAACCTCATAAGTCAACATTTCATTATTGAGTTCCTTGACTAAACATTAGTTTACCAATTCATCAACAACAACCATCAAAATTTACATGTCTCATCATTCATTTTGGCATATATATTATCCTTACCTGCATATACATAATTGAACCTCCAATTACATACATGACACTTCAATCTCCAAGTTACACATCAAGTATACTAACCTTACGAAAGCTCTTCCAAGTGCATAACTTAATAATACAATTTTTCATGAATACATTTTAAGCTTTAACACATCAAAATAATACAACATGCTTTCAAGAGTGTAACCGTTATACATAAGTTGATCTAATACAAATGAGCATACTAGCCCCTTCCCAGTTCCATACATGTCATCAATTACTCATTATTTAACTACATGGTCAAAATGCATACAATATATGCATCAACTCAACACGACATCATCATGCTTAAATTGGCCTCTTGCCTAGGACATCATCATCCGCACCACTCGGTGTACCTGAAAAATAATCCCCATATAGGATGAGATACAATCTTAATAAACTCTGGGACCTTGGAGACTGATCTACCCTGAGCGCACTTCTATGATATGCAGGCATAAAGATGACATAATGCATCAAACGCATACATATATGCAAGGCATACAAGCCAACCACATCATTCCTCTGGTCCAACAGCCATCTTGGAATGCTGGTATAATGCATAATAGAGCCATCCCTCTGGTTCATATTTATCTACATTATCACATATTTTTTACATCATCACATATTTATCTCACCTATTCAATCATGCTAGACTCAACTAACTCAATTGATCTAACTACCTATAGAATGGGGCATTATAAACATTACTACAAATCTCGTCTCACATTAATAAGTATCATACTAATCATGTTCCTACATCAAAGTAGTCATGAAAACATCCATACTCATGGTGTAAACATATACATGTCCTCAAACAACCAATAAATAAGATTATTTAATCATGGCATAGACAACTCTTCTGCTCCTATCAAATAAAACATACAATGTCTAGTAATTATAATCATGTTCTAAGTAGATACAGGCACATCAAATAAAACCAATACATATTATGCTAAAATAATACCTCATCGATTTGAAACATATATTTATACTTAAAATGAGGATTAAGGGATAGGATTAGTGAAAATCCTAAGTTCTAAGTCAAAATACGTAAGAAGGGTAAAATGGTAAATTAACAAATACTTAACCCTATACAGTAAAATGATAGTATAAGGTCTCCAATGAAAGAAATAACCATGGAAATGGATTCAGAACGAAAAATTGTGTGATTAGGTAAGTTTCTAGACATTTGATGAATAGTATTTTGATCGAATGAAAATATTACGGTACAGTTGCACCGAAAAACATGTCAAGTGAAATTTTTGCTCTAGGTTTGAATATATGTTGGAAAGGTACTTAGGACCAAGAAATATGATTATTGATGAAATTTGATGAATTTTAGGATTTTGGGGGAAACATGCCAACTGTGCACATATCAGGCTAAAACAGTGATTTCACCGAATTACCGAAAAACTTTGAATTCATCTGTTCAAGGGAAATTAAAGAATTTTGATGAATATTAAATTTTGGATTTGATGGATAGTCTATGAATTAATTGGAGATTAGTGGGATAAGTGGATGATTTGAAATAATTTGAGTTGTGTGAGGTGTCATGTGGGACCCAACCACTTAAGTGACTTAAGCCACCCACACCCATCAACCACTATTCAACATCTCCTTCCCTCTTCTCTCTCTCAAAACCGTGCCACGCTCTTCCAAAGGGGGCAAGTTCATGCTTCCACTTCCTTCCACCAAATCTACTCATGTTCCACATGAAAATTGCAGTCCCTAAATTTTGAGATTTTTGTCCCTCAAGCTTGTGAAAATTTGGAGACATTGGTGCCATTGGAGCTTGATGCTTGAGCTATTGCTTGAGGAACCTTCCTAGGAGTCTTGGACCTTGATTATTGGTAAGTTTCACTACCTATTGATGGTTATTCTTTGAGATCAAAATTTTAAAACCTAAGCCTATGTGTGTTGATTGGAGATAGTTAGAGACCTCAAATGGAATTTGTGCATTAGATAAATGTTGCTTAGAATGATGAATTAGAGTGATTGAGCTTATAAAATTTAATGTGAAAAAGGCTTGATAACTTAGTGAATTTTTGGATGGATGAGCATGATTTTGAGGAATTGGATTGTTGGATGCTTGTGAAATTGAGTTGTGGATTACTTAAAATGGTTAATTACATGATGTGTGGTGCATTGGTTGTGTGAAAAGTCAATTGAGAATCCTTTGGTTTAAGGCCTTGAAGAATTCGGCCACTTGGAGAAAAATAAGCAAAGATGCACAAAATTGTGTAATTAGATTGTTGAAGATTTAAATCAAGTTTAAATGGGTTGTATGAGTGTAACATGCATGTGAATTGAGAGAAAAATCCCTTAGCTTGGTGTTGGTGTGCATTCGGCCATATAAGGGAATTTAGGGTGAAAATGTGCAATTGGATGTTTGGTTTGAGGAATTGTGTTGGTGAGTACTTGGATGAACTAGTGTGGACTTAAATGAGTGCCTTGAACCTTAAAATGGCAAGAAAAATCCCTAGCCCCCATGATGCATCATCCATGGCCTTGTAGGGTAAATTGGGGAAAATTATGTTAAGTTATAAATTAATGCAATTGGGAGATGGATATGGTGATATGAATGGTTAAGCAAACCATTGGAGGGAATGAATAAAATTAACAACATGACTAAGGTATTTTGGCCACAATGGCCGAAGCATAACCATTGGGGAGAGTAATGTATTGCTTGAAATTATGACTAGTTTAACAAGCGGATTGATGATCATATGTTTGTGATCCTTGTATATGTAGCACCGATACCGACACAGGACACGGGACACAATACGACACGACACTCCGACACGTTAATTCTAAAAATTGTTAGATTTCGACACATTAGGACACGTTTTGATATTGAATAATATTTTTAATTTATGTTGCGTATATTATATTTAATATTCAATAATTTACCAAAAAACAAAATTAAACTTATAATACCCATTAATTTTGCAAAGAAATATAAGATATCATAAATATTTATATTAAATTTAATAAAATGGTAATAGTAATTCAACGAATCTAATATATAGAACTAAGAATGCAACGCAACGCCAACTTTGAACCTTTTTTTGAGTTTCTATAACGTGCGTTGAAGTGTTGGGGAGTGTCGGAGAGTGTCGAAAAGTGTCGAACACGACACGTCGGGGTTTTTGAAGTGTCGGAGCTTCATAGATCATTGTAGGTTTCCTCCCTCGAATGAAATCCTAGAAGAATAAAGCTTTGAGCTTGTGGATTGCCTTTAGTCCTTGACCAAAAGGATATTGGTAAGTGATTAATCACTTGTATGCATGATTGTATGGATAACCAAGTGGGTTATCATTATGGCACTAAATGATGTGGAAATGACCTTTTCTATAGGCATTTCTTTGTTGAAGAAAGTTGCGAGGTAACTTGTGATTGAAGCAACCTAGCTTTAGAGCTTCAAAAAGGTAATCTCTTGATACTGGAGTTAATCCCCGTGTGTGCTCCACCGTACCCATTGGGATAGTGGTTGGAAGTTATTTGATGCAATAGTGTAGATTATAACATGATCATGCATGTGTTTGTTGAATGGTACATGTGAGTTTGTACTGTATCTATGGCCAGTAGATAGTTCTCGTATGTCGTAGGGGACTTCCACTGGAGAGGCCTCCGTAGGGAGTTCTAGTTGGCCTAGGGCTGTAGAGTTGTGATCCATTGAGGAGCATTCTAGGAATGTCTCGGGAGTTATAGTTTTGGATGCCTTGAATGATATCCCGGGGATACATTCTTGGATGAGAACCCGATTGATATGTCGTAGGCCATTGGGCCTTGTGATTGTATGATATATTGATAGTTATATTATTGTCATTTTATATCTGAGTGAGTCATTGGGCGAAGTGATCCTCCAAAACCTTTGGGTTACTGAGATATATTTGTACATCTTACCTCATGTTATGGGGCTATGTTTCAGGTGGATGTAGTGGTGCTAGAGTTTTGGGCAAGAAGCCCACTGGCTGACTATGAGGAGAGCATGTTGGGATGCATAAGTTTATATGCCATTTTGCATTTTGGGTTGTATTTGATAGGTTAGACTTAGAGCATGAAATTATTATATTGCGTGAGTGACATGTACCATGGTTTTGTTGTTCATGTTATATTTTGGCTAAGTCTAGTGATTATCTCATTGTTGTATTTGGAGCATTTGATTAGTAGTTATATTTGGTAAATGTAATTAAAGAATTATGGATCTTGTGTAAATTAATGAAGCATGTATGTGATGGAAGGGCAATAGGCTTATTCTAAGTTATGATATTGTTCAAATATGTCAAATACATGAAACTGAATTATGTGACTGAAATGAATACTAGGTTATAAATTGATTAAGCAATGGATTATGAATTAAATGTAAAATGATGTAAATATTGAAAGTAGCCATTTGTAGGCCATGAACATAAAGAAATGAAAAATTAAAAAAAAAAATTATGCGGAAAAAGCAACCTATGTCCACCCTCAATCATGTTCAACCCATGAATCATGCAATACACATGTTAGGGGTTTAAAGTTGATATCTTTATTCGGATAACTATTCCTGATCAGATGCGTTCTTGATCAATTCTTCAAACTTGAAGAACACAAATCCTCCGATGGAGATCAACACCTACTTGTTGACTTGTAAGAGAAGAATATTTCTTCGAATGCCCAATGTAAATCAGTGCCCTCATCAAATCCAGTCTTATTGGGTAATTTCTTCAACTTTATCCAATCAATCCAATTGATTGGTTTCCCCGATTTCAGCCAATTAATTTAATTAATTGGTTTACTCTATTTTATCCAATCAATCCAATTGATTGGTTTCCCCAATTTCAGTTAATTAATTTAATTAATTTGTTTTCTTAATTTTATCCAATCAATCCAATTGATTGGTTTCCAAAATTCCAGCCAATTATTTTAATTAACGGTTCACTTTTTCTACGGTCAATGTGGATAACTTATCTACAGTGAGCCCAAAACGTCATTTTGAGACAGAAATTAAGGTATTTTTGTAATTATAATTTATTTCAGGGTTATAACAGTCTTTTTCATTATAAATTTTTAATTTTTCAACCTAAAACGACGTCGTTTTGGGAGAAAATGTAGATAATTTATCTACATTCACTTTAGAAACTTTAAAGCCTTTAATTAATTAATTTCCTTTATTTTGGTCAATTAATATAATTGATTTTTTCTAATCAATTTAATTGATTGATTTCCTTTATTTTCTCCATCTTCATTAAATCTAATTTAATGACTATATTTAAATTCAGATTTTGAATTTGAAATTTAAATTAATTTTATTTAAATTCAAATTTTCAATTAGAAATTCGAAATTAGAGCTCAAATTATTTAAATTCAAATTTGAAATTCAAAATTCAAAATTAGAATTCAAATTAATTTAACATTTAAATTAATTAGGTTTCATCATGGATCAAGTCCAACTTGGCCCATGAAGCAACCTACCCTCTATTGGCCCATTATGTGGGATTTACCAACTTAGGCCCATTATGCCTTATCGGACTTAAACTACATATGCTAGAATTCAAGACAACTTAAGGTATTTGTGTGCGACACATCAGGCCCAACATAGCCACTGACATAAATGAGCTTGGACCCATTAGGCTCAATCCATCTAATGACAACGCAGAGCACTAGCAATGCTGTGTTGTCCCATAGCTAGTTGAGCTCATCGAATGATCAACCTGTTATACCTATTTGGTTACCGTGTGAATTATTCTTTCGTCTTGGTTATCTGTCCCATTGACCTAGGTCAAGGAAAATGTATCAACCCTACGGTCTAGGGTTAGCTTTTGCCGAAACAGGGAATCTTCATTTACGGACTCTAAAGAGCGGGTCATCTCATGACTCCTTTACTATGCGTAGATTCCTGAGTCCCGAAAATGTCATCCTAGTTTCACCGGTCTACGGATAAACTAATCTCTCACAGACATTGATGAATTCCTTCTGGTTTTCACACTAGACCTGAGTCCTTAGGGTAAGCCCAAGAGTATACCTACGAGTCTCCATGTTTCAGGAAGACAAGGTATACTGTAAGAACCTGCACCGTTAATTAAGAAAGTTAATTAATTAATTAATTAAGAGAAATTAGGAATTAATTCCATAATTGACCCTAATAATTACTATGAGCATTAATAATTATAGTAAGTGAGTAATAATGCTGAAAGTCGCTTTTCTGACGAAAAGTACAGATATCGGTTCTGCTACCCAGTATACAAAAGAGAACTGGTGCTAGAACTGATACTGGCTATGGAAAAGCGCGTACCGAAAAGGTGCTGCAAAAAATAAAATAAAAATATGATAAATCTTAGAAAAATGAGTAGGTTAAGAATCCCAGGTTTAGGATTAAAATGCTAACCGTAGCAATTAATGATAATACTGCGTGCTTAAGTTGTAAACAGCTATAAATACACTTGCTTGCAAAAAACCCTAGGTGAGCACTCCTTGTCTACGTGACTTGGAGGCTGACCAGCACTCTTCTACTGTTTCATTGCCATTTCTTGACTGAAACTCAACCAAGAGAGCATTTACTTGGTTGTTTCTTCATCCAAAAGACCTGGTGAGAGAGAGAGCTTGCATTGGGAGTGTGTGATACCCTCCATTTCTGAACCTTCAGCTGCTGTTTGTGATAGTTGGTGGCTGTCTTGAGAGTTTGAGTGTTGGGAAGCCTTTGTTCCTTGCTTGTGAGCTTCTAGGAGTGATCTTTGGCTCTTAGAACCAACCTTTGTGGTGCTATTTTCGTGCACCTTGTTAAGTCAGATTTGAGGAGTTGTTGGTGAGCTCCAAGAGCACTCCTTCCTCTATTTTTAAGCTTGGGTAAGTGTCACCAACCTTGATCATGTGTTTTGATGCTTAAAAATGGAACCTTGATGCATGTAACAAGATAAGATGATAACCTAATGTTGGGTAATGCTAAACTCACCTAGAAATTCATTTTTAAGCTTCTGTAATCGGTAAAAGTTGGACCTTTGGATTGATATTTCGCAAAATGCAGAATCTGAGTTCTGTCACGGAATATCCAGATATTGGGTTGGAAATATCCGGATATTGATATCTAGATATGCGGCTCTGTGGTATCCGAATATGGATATCCGAATATGGATATCCGGATATGCATATCCGGATATGATATCCGGATATTGATATCCAGATATGGCCCCGACATATATCCGGATATTCTGGGTTTTCGATGAACAGTAAGGTACTGTTCATACATATTGCTATTCTGGGTTGAGGACCCATGATTAGTCAGTGTGAGCTCCTGTAATGACTTGTTAAGTCAGAACCTAAGTGTTTAAGGGCTTATGGCATTGTAGGAAGCCTAAAGACGTAAATCGTAAAGGAAAGGCGTAGTCTTTTTGTTATATGCTTGTAGAGTATGAATGTTGATGTTGTTATTGGTCCAAACAGATTGCGATCTTGCTTTTTGTGGAATTTGAGCTGGTGTGGATCTTGTATTGGTTAGTTAGCTTGCGAGGTAAGCTTTCGTGTCCTCGGCTTTGCCATTGTTAGTTCCACCATGTCCCATGAGGGGATGGTTTATATGAATGATGTTGTTTTCATGTATCGTTTTATTGAAATGCTATAGAGCTGTTAAGTGCAATGTTTTATGATATGTATGTGGTGTTACGCCTAGACAGGGAGCCATGGGGCGGTCCTGCGGGAGAGTACAGCATGGGCTGGTACTGTGTGGGTAATAAATGTATTCCTGCACTTCTCTGATCAGTAGAATAGTTATAACACACATGACATGATCATCTGCTGCATTGCACTATTTTGGAACTTATATATATTGTGTAAACTGTTTTAGAACTTATATTGCACATGTAAGTGAGCTTGGGGTGGAAGATCCTTGAGCACCCCTTATCTTACTGAGATTTCTTTTTAGAGATCTCACCCCACGTTTGGGGCATCATTTCAGGTTCAGGTATTGCGGGGGTCGATACCTCTAGCGGTAGGGGGCCGGAGCTTAGCTGATTTATATGATGATTATGATTGGATGCTGGATATGTCAGTTGCTATTTAGCTTATTTATGTTGTTGATGAGACTGTTGCTGGGCTTTGTTGCCTTATTTGGTGAGCATGGGGATTGTCCATGCCGCATTGATTTGACTATGTCTTATTTTAGATTGAAGTTGTAATAATGTATCAGGATTATGTCCAGACTATGTGTTGTAGTTCCGTGATTTTAGATACACACTGTTAATTATATTATAAGGTATTTTAGTTAGTTGTCTCTTGCGATATCATACAGGCGATGTTTTTATTAAAAAGATTAAGTAATCAACTTGGCTAAGTATAATGATGTCATAATTGAATGAAAGAAAAAGCTATTTCGCAAATTAATTAAGCGTGGCTTAATACGATGACATGTTAATAAACCGGATATATACGGGGTGTTACATTTTATGATATCAGAGCACTTTCTAGGGAAAAGCCTGTATGTATTGCAATAATTTAGGATGTTGGGTAGTGTGTCTGTCTCGTGTGTTCTCTCTGTTGGGTTTTATTATGATGATGCATATGTGATCACATCGCGTGAGCCTGATCAACTCATTCCTTGTGTAACTTCTGCAGATTCATGGTAATGCCTGGGAGGAACCGTGAGACCACTGTGGGTCAAACCGACCCGGTCCTGACTGCATTGGCTGAGATGCATGCGGTTAGACTAACCAATCGGGAGGCCCCTAGATTAGCTAACCTGGCGATGATGGATGCCATTCGAGAGACGAACCAGAGAGCCATTGAGGATGTATTGAAAGCAAATCGACTGGCGTATATGACCATGCTTCGGGTCGTATTGGAGGAGACGAGAATTGGTTGTCATGGCGGCCAACATCCTCCGCTGCCACCACCTCCATCCCCACACCTGTATAGGAGTGAAGTTAGAGAGATGCTAGAGAAAGAGTGATAAAGACACTCAAGCCATCTATAGAAGAACATCCAATCCTTGAGCTCAAACCACTGCCCCATCATCTTAAATATGCATATTTAGGAGAAGAAAATACTTTACCTGTTATTATTTCATCTTTTATCTCTGATGCAGAAATGGAGCAGTTGCTACAAGTACTAAAGGAGCATAAAACAGCCCTCGGATGGAGCATTGCAGATATAAAAGGAATCAGCCCTACATTCTGCACTCATAAAATATTGCTACAGGAAGGCTACAACAGCACTGTGCAACCTCAAAGATGGCTGGATCCTATGATGAAAGAAATGATTAAATATAACACCTCGCATTTCTAAGTTTAAGTATTAATATATTAAATGAGAATTAAAAGGAAGGATTAGTGAAAATCCTGAAAAAAATAGGCCAAAATACAAAGAAAGGGCAACAAAATGGTAAATTAGCCATGCACACAACCCTAGGAAGGAAATTGAGTATAAGGTCTCAGATGATAAAAATAAACCTGGAAATTGATTCAGAACGAAAAATTGAGTGGATAGGCAAGTTTCAGAAAATTCAGTGAATAGTATTTTCACCGGGTAAAAATACCGCAGTATGATTGCATCGAAAAACGTGCCGAAGTTTTGAGCTCTAGGTTTAAATATGAGTTATAAATGGTCTATAGAACTAGGAAATATGATTTTTGATAAAAATTGATGGAAATAATTTAAATTGGGGAAGCGTGCCAACGGCGAGCGCAACAGCTTAAAACAGCATTTTCTCTGAACGACCGAAAAACTCCAGATTCATCTGGTAAAGGGTAATTAAAGGACAATGGTTAATGTTAAAAATTAGAGTTTCTAGTTAGTTTAGGATATTATGAACGTTTAGCGGAATATGAGGAAAATTTGAATTAGTTTGAAATCGCGTGAGGTGGCAGTGGGGCCCACCTCACTTAAGTGGACCTTGCCACTTGGACAACACCACAAATCTGATTTTTCTCTCTCCTCCTTCCTCCTCCAAACCGTGCTTGCCTTCCATGGTGTAACAGCCCGTTACGTACCGGTATTGTTAACATTAATTATGATATTAAGCGCAGTTACAATCACAGTAGCTCATTTATAAAAATGAGAATAAACTTTTTCCGATTATTACGCGAACAGTAAGAGTATAAAAAGCGTAATAATAAAAAGCTGTGACCGTAACTGAAACACTAGCGGAAGACTTTCTTAACTATTTATACACTTTATTTTATTACCTACAAGATACTAAGGGGTTCCCATAAACCCACTTAGCCAATTCCTCACTTTTACGTTTTTACCACTTAACCGGACTTGCTAATTTGTTTTTCTACGAACACAAAATAAAAATCCAAACTTAAAATCCAGGTTATCTTTTTTCCTTATTCAATTACCTTTCTAACAAGCTATCACACACTCGATTCCGAGCTCGTGAACTCCGGTTATCGCCGTTTGAAGTTGGACAAACAACATTGCCTACCAACTCCAAAACAGCCTAAAACCTATAATCTTCATGGAATAAGCTGTACCTAACTGCCCAACCAATGGCTCTCAAACTTTTACACCATAAACAAGACACCTCAAACTTCGATTTGATATATCGTATGCTTAATTTGACCAAGTAACGAAGCGGGAATTAATTTCTCAAAACTACCTCAAATCTGCCAGCTAAAACAGGACAGAACAGGACGGTGTGTGACAACAGCCCCCAAATTTCAAGATTTTCACTAATCCTTCCCTTTTAACCCACATTATATCATATAAATTCATATTTGAATTTACGAGGTGTTATACATGGAAAGGGAGATTTGCTTCCAAAACTTCTTTCCCTCATAACTCTCTCCATACAACTCTGAATCTAGAAAAGTTTGTGAGCAAAGTTGTTGGAAATATCATCATCCGAGCACAACCCATAGATTATTTTTCCTTGAAACCCTCTCATTTGCAAGATATGGGGCAAAACGAGCAGCGAAATTCAAGGGATTTTTGGGATTTTTGGAGTTGATTGCTCAAGCGATTGCTTGGGGATTACTAGGAGGAGTCTTGTGACTTGATTGTGGGTAAGTTTCAACACCTCTCATGGTTGATTTGATGAGTTTGATTTTCATGAACCCTAAAGAGGGTTTGGTTGATTGATGTGTTTAGAGAGCTCAAATGGAAAATATTTGTACATGAATGTGTCTTAGAATGATGTGTAGTATCCATAAATGCAATAAAAATTATTGATGACAAATGTGAAATTTTAACTTAGAAAAATTTTAGGATGTCAAGACTTTGAGTTTTGGAAATGTGTTAAGATTGGATTGATGAGTTGTGGTGTAAGAACCCGCACCGCTAATTAAGGAGATTAATTAAATAAATGTGATAATTAGGAAATAATTCCATAATTGATCCTAATAATTATTATGAGGCTCTAATAATTATAGTAAGTGGGTAATAATGCTAAAACTCACTTTTCGGGCGAAAAGCGCAGATACCGATTCTGCTACCCGGTATAAATGTGTACCGGTGAAGTATCCCAGAAAAATATAAGAGCATGATAATTACTAGAATAATACGTAGTACTTGTAAAACGAGTTTCAAGTCAAAATAATGAGAACTGATGCCAGAACTGATACTGGCTATGGAAAAACGCGTACAGGAAAGGTGCTCCGAAAAATAAAATAAAAATATGATAATTCTTAGAAAAATGAGTAGGTTAAGATTCCAAAGTTTGGGATTAAAATATTTTTGCATAGCTATTATTGCTAATACTGCGCGTTAAATGACCATGTGACTATATATACTCTTATTAAGGGCACAAAACCCTAGAAACCAGATTTTTCCTACGTGGGTTTTGTGGAGGCTGACCAGAAATACTGCCCTTTACCTTTCTTCTTCTTTTCTTGAGGTTCAAGGCTATTTCCTTCTTGATCCTTCACATTTTGAGCTTGTAAACACTTGGGTGTAGCCTTGTGAGGGTAAGGTGAGCTTCCTTTCTGAGTTTAGTGGCTGTGTGAGTTAGTGTTGAAGGCTGAGTTGGAGGGTTAGAGAGTGAGAGCCTTGGTGATGGCATTTGGATCTTTGTTCTTGGTTGTTGGAGCTTCAAGGAGCCTTCCTTGTGAAGAAAGGTCATAGATTTGGTGTCATTTTCATGTTGGGCAAAGTCAGAACCTTTGGGAACTTAGAGTGAGCTCCCAGAGCATCTTTGCTTCTGTTTCAAAGCTTTGAGTATGTACCTAATCTTGTTCTTGAGTTGTATAGAGTTTTAATGGCTTAAAGATGATGTCTTTGCATGCTAATGGTTAAAATGAAGTAACCAACACCTAAGTGAACTTGTATATGCTTAAAAGTGGATCCTTGGACATGTTTAAGTGTTAAAAGTCGGACCTTTGGTGGATGTCTTCACGAAATGCAGAAACTGCATTCTGTCGTGAGATATCCGGATATGTGATCGAGAAATATCTGAATATGATATTCGGATATTTATATCCGGATATGGGATTCTGTGATATCCGGATATGAGATATCTGGATATGCCCCCGACAAATATCCGGATATTCTGGGTTTTCGAAGAACAGTGGCTTACTGTTCATTCAGAATGGGTGTTTGGGGTTTGTGGACCCTAGAATAAGGAAGTTGGACTTCTGTAATAACCTAACTAAGTCAGAACCTAAGGGGTTAAAGGCTTATGGCTTTGTGAGAAGCCTTAAGACATAAACCGTAAAAGGAAAAAATGTAGTCTTTATGCTTATGTTTATGAGCTTTGAGTATTGATATGACTGCTGGTCCTAAATCAGATTGTGATCTGCTGTGTTGGATTTGAGCTGTTTGGACTCTTGGCTTGGATTGATTGCGCGCAAGGTAAGGTTTTGTGTCCTCGGTTTAGCCATGTTGTGGTTCTACCATGTCCCATGGCGATATGGTTATATGCATGTTGTGTTACATGCTTTTGATGTTTTGGAAATGCTGTTGAGCTTTTATATGCAATGTGCTTTTATGATATGCATGTGGGTCCACCTATATGGTAAGCCTGAGTATGTGACGCATACAACATGGTGAGGCTGTGGGTGAGGTGCAAGCTATGTTCCTTGTACTACTATGTGGGTAATAGACGTATTCCTGCATTTTCTATGGCCAGTAGAATAGTGATAACTCATATGGCATGAATATCTATTGCACTGCATAGTTTTGGAACTTATAATGGAAATTACTGCTTTTGGAACTTATATTGCACATGTAAGTGTGCTTGGGGTGGAATATCCTTGAGGACTTGAGGACCCCTTGCCTTACTGAGATTTCTTGTTTAGAGATCTCACCCCACGTTTGGGGACGCTTATTTCAAGTTCAGATAATTTGGGGGCTGATGCCTCTGGCGGCAGGAGGCCAGAGCTTAGTTGATATATAGACTTGCTGTATGCTGACATAACTGGATTTGGATGTTGTTTATGTTTTCTGTCAGTATTATGTTGTTTGAGATGAGACTTGTGTTGGCTATGTTGCCTTATTTGGTGAGCATGGGGATTGTCCATGCCACATAGACTTGGTTATGTCTTGTTTTATTTAAAGTTGTAATAATGTATCAGGATTATTGTCCAGGTTATGTGTTATAGTCCTGTGACTTAGATACTCACTTTATTTATATAGAGAGGTATTTCAGTTAGTTGTCTTGCAATTTACATACAGGCGATATTTTATGGTAATTGATTAAGTAATCAACTTGGCTAAGTATTAATGACATCATAATTGGAAAGGAAAAGATATTCCGCAAATTTTTAATTAAGCGTGGCTTAATACGATAGTATGTTAACAAACCGGGTTAACACGGGGTATTACATGTGGCATGATTGTATGTTGATATAATGGAATTGTATGAGGTGTAGAGTGGTTAAAATTGAATGAAAACCCTTTGGGAATGGCCTTGGTGACAATTAGGCCAAGTAAGGAAATTTAAGGATTTAATGTTGTTGTCATGGCTTGGATGATATAACATGTGTTAAAAGGTATTTAGATGGGTTGTGTGGTGGTTGGAAAGTTGCAGAATCGATGAAAAATAGTTGGAGGTGTTAAAAGTCATAAAGGATCCTAGAGGAAAATATTAGGCAAAACGTTGCTTAAATGACGTAAAGTGAAAAACGACACTTGGTATGGCCTTTTGGCAACCTAAGGATGTGAAATAAAATGAGAAAGAAAATTTAGAAAAATAAAACTTGAAAAATGCCTAGGAAGGCCGAACCTACAAGGTGTAGGAGTGAAATTTGATATTTTTCATATTCTGATCGTATTGCTGTGTACTTATGATTCGTACGTGGTGTTGTAGGTTGTCGTACGTCAGTGGATTGCCCTTGGTCCTGGACCAAGTGGGGTTGAGGTAAGTGATAAGAATCATGTTGTATAATTGGTAGTTGCATGGATTTATATGAGTTTTGAGTAATTGGGATGTCCTCTGAGTAGGCATTTTGTTGAGTAAAGAGCTCAGAGAGCATACTGCTGTGGAGCTAGTGAAGAGGCTCATTGAGGTAACCTCTTGGTACTGGGGCTTGTTCCCCTTTTGTGTTCCACCATACCCGTTGAGGGTGATGGTAGGAAATGTATATGAGTAGTGTAGAATAACATGAGCATGCATGTAGTATTTATGAGGGTACTTAGGTATCGAGTCTCTGGCCAGTAGATAGTTGCCTTCGGTAATCCGGACTTCCACTGGATAGGTCTCCGAGATGGAGTTCTAGTTGACCCAGGGTCGTGGTGTGTAATCCGGATAGGAGCACACTAGGAAGTCTCGGGTGTATGTGGATGGGAGGGGTACCTTGGTTGGTTGTTCTAGGAACACGCCTTGGATGATACCCGTAGGCTTATGTATGCTGGGGAGTTGCATGATATTGGTAGCTACTATCTGGCTTTGTCGTATTTTGTAGTTCGATATTCCCCAGTTTCTCTAAATCCCTTGCTATATCCCGTTTTGAGAGATGTTGTTTTATATTATTTATATGCATCGAAGTGAGCCATTGGGCGGAGTTTTCTCCAAAACCTCTGGGTTACTGAGATATATTCGTATATCTCACCCCGTCTTGGGGACTTTATTTCAGGAGGTGGCAGTGGCACCGGAGCGGCAGGCAAGAAGCCCGTAGGATGAGTCATTGGAGGATTAGTGCTTTTGCATTTTGATGGCCATTTGGCCTAGGCTAGACTTAGGGCATGAACATCCCATATGTAAGTAGAATGTGTTTCATAGTCATAATTGTTCATGTCATTTTGCCTAAGTCTAGTTGTATATGTCATTTGAGTTCTTATGTTTCAAATTGGAAATTAAAGTATGAATTTGTAAGTTGTAATTTAAAGTTGAAGTTGTAAGTTGTAACATGTAAGTTAAATGTTGTAATTGTACAATGGATGCATGATGTACTATGATGGAAGGGCTTTAGGCTTATTTTAAGTTTATGATGATATGTATGTTTAAAAAATGCATGTAAATGGACATTGGTGATTGAAATAAGTGAAGCATTTGTAAAGTGAGCAATATGATATAAATTGTGTAATAACTATAAACTGAGTTGGGTTGTAAGTGCCCCAAGGCATTGTTGGTCCTTGTGTGTGCCACCCATTGGTTATTAGGTATATTTGAGGACTTAGATCACATTTGCAATTTGGGGATTTTTGTAAAAACAAAGGAAACTCTAGCGAATTTTTGGTAGAATTGGCAGAATTTAGGCGAAATTTGGGAGAGCATATCTCCCTCTATAGAGGTCCGATAGGGACGTGTCATATGCCATTTTAAAGATTGAGATGTGCCCTACATGGTGTTAAAATATGAGAATTTTCTGGGTTGCACATAGCACTGTATTGGGAGAGTTTTGCCATGTGATTAACGTAAAATGTGAGGTCATATATTTGTAAGTGGACAATAGTATGTCAGATTTGGATGTAAGATGTGAGGCATAGGGTGTAAGAGTTTCGAAATGTGATATTGAAGCGCACTATGGTGTGTGTAAAGTAAGTCTGAGGAAATTTTCACCAAAAAATAAAAAATAAGTCTGAGGAAATAATTTTCGGCTCTGAGGTAGTAAGGCTATTGATGGTGAAAGAGATAATAACGTGATTAATGTTGACAGAAAAACTGTGAAGGCTTTGATTCAAGAGCCTTTAATAAAAGGTAAATTGTAATGGAGTCAAGTACGAATGTGTAATAATAGCTGGAAACTGGAATTGCAATTGGTTACCAAAAAGTTGATAGCTTGGTTTTACTAGTAGAATGGATTGAGGAGTGTCATATATAATTGCATATGCCACTTATGGTGGAAAGTTTGTGGAAGATGCATAATGTTGATGTTGTTTTGGTTAGGTACTAATGATGTATGGTCGAGTGCTTGTGGTAGCTTTGAATATTCCGAGAGACTGGTATACCAACCGATGGTGAATTGTAGAAGTAATGGAAATGGTGGATTTAGTTTAATGTGACTTGATAATTAAGTTTCAAAGATTCCTATAGGATGGGACTTGTATGTGAGAGATATGGCATTTTGAATGGTCCATCAGTTAATAGTGAAATGGGTTTGGAAATTGACTCGTTCCAAGGTGTTTGGTGGAAGTTAGTAAAGCTGTAAGGTAATAGTGTTTTGAGTTTAACATCCATGATTAAATGACGATGATTACGAAAAAGTGGTATAAATAAGTGGAACATATGATTAAGTTGCAACATCGGAATGAAATGAGAAGTTAAAAACAGTTAGTGGGTGAAAATATTAAGTATGAGGCCTTGATGTGGAGGTCATTGATGAGTGTTGTGTTTAGACTGTGAGAGGGCAAAGTTATGGAGTTGAGCTGATTGAGTTGATAAAGTTGAGATGGTTAAGTTAATAAAGAGATTAACAATGAGTGTAAATTATGAACATGATTTTGTAGATGGAAAAGAAAATTCAGGAGTGTGTTTGTGGTTGAAGGACCTTAAATGGATAATTGGAAATATACACTATTATGAGTATTGTTAGTTTCGTATCACAAAGAGAAAGATATAGTTGTGAGTACCTAAGAAGAGGTGAAGACACGTGACAAGGAAAAATAAAGTATATGAGTATAGAATTTAATGTGAGTCGGAATTATAGGATATGACAAAGTGCCATTGAAAATAGAAAGTATGTGCTTGGGTGAAAGCCAAGAAAACAAT
Source organism: Gastrolobium villosum (assembly GCA_032173675.1). Taxonomy (NCBI): domain Eukaryota; kingdom Viridiplantae; phylum Streptophyta; class Magnoliopsida; order Fabales; family Fabaceae; genus Gastrolobium; species Gastrolobium villosum. The sequence continues at coordinate 27,463 of JAVKPL010014133.1, forward strand.
GAAATGATAAGAGTAGTAACAGTAATGGAAAGGACTGGAATGTTTGGTTATGGTTGAAACAATAAGGACAGCGAAAAGAGTTAAGTATTAAAGAAAGTATGAGTTGGAAATATTCCAGGAATAATCAGTAAGTATACATGAGAATGGTTAGAGCCTATTATGAAAACAATTAGAGGCTTTTGAGAACGACCATGGGTCAGAAAGATAGATAGAGATGAGAAGGAGGTGAATTGATACCGACAAAATTGTAATATGTTATATTATTACCTACAAATCAGCGAAAGTGCAACGATGAACCAGAGAAAGTTGAAAGTATTGTGAATTAAAAAGTCACAAAACCATAATAGACAAGTATTTGTGAAGGATCGAGGAATAATGAGTATCACAAAAAAATAGGTTATGCCTGTGATAAAGGTAAAATGGTAAAGATACACACCTGAGGAGGCTACATGGGAACGAGAGGATGAGATTCTCCGGCTGTATCCTGAGTCAGCAGACAAGTATGGGTTAATTTTGTGGTCGAAATTCTAAAAGGTGAGGTGAATATAACACCTCAAATTTCTAAGTTTAAGTATTAATATATTAAATGAGAATTAAAAGGAAGGATTAGTGAAAATCCTAAAAAATAGGCCAAAATACAAAGAAAGGACAAAACGGTAAATTAGCCATGCACACAACCCTAGGAAGAAAATTGAGTAGAAGCTCTCAAATGATAAAAATAACCTTGGAAATGAATTTAGAACAAAAAATTGAGTCGATATGCAAGTTTCAGAAAATTCAGTGAATAGTGTTTTTACAGTGTAAAAATACCGTGGTATGACGCACCGTAAAACGTGCCAATTGAGTTTTGAGCTCTAGGTTTAAATATGAGTTATAAATGGTCTATAGAAATAGGAAACATGATTTCTGATAAAAGTTGATGGAAATAAGTTAGTTTGGGATGAACCATATTTATTTAAGAGATGCCTAGATCAAATTTTAAGAAGATGTGTGCCGGAAGAGGAGATGCAATCTATACTTGAACATTGTCACTCATCTCCCAAAGTTGAAGTGTAAGCCAAGGTTGAGGGATCAACTCTCACATGTACAGTGTTGTTAGAATGCTACATCAGAACTGCTCATCTCAATAATAATCATTGCTGCAATGATGCTACTGAATTTATGTAGGACAATTAATCATTTTCTTCTTTGTTACTCGAGGACGAGCAACGTTTTGAGTTTGAAGTGTGTTAAATCTGTTGGACAAGTGGCCTCAAACTCAAGAGGGGGGGTGAATTGAGTTTTAAAAATATTTCTAATAAAATGCCTCACTTCCTATGTGAAAATTAATTTTCTTAAGATAAAGTAGTATGATAAAAGCAAAGCTTAGAAAATGAAGATTCACACAAAAGAATGGTATATAAAGAGGAGAAAAAGATAAGCTTAAGTAGTTAGAATAATGCTAATATAAAGAGATAGAGAGTTAGAGAGAATGCAAACACTGTTTATCCTGGTTCGGTCACTACCACCGTGACCTACGTCCAGCCCGTTCAACTTTCCACTAATTATCAAGCTTCAAGGGTGCTTGAAAAACCACTACAACCTTCAAGAAAATTAATTCTTAGAACCTTCACACTTCCACTCACTTACTTAGGTTATGAGCAACCTCTCACTAGGGTCTCACTACCCTTTACACACAAGAATAGATTGAGAGTGTTTAGAAAAGGATTTGTACTCTTGATGTACAGATTATACAAGTTGAAGCTTATAGGTATTGATCAATGACACAAGATTGAAGCTCAAAGGTGATTTATGATCAAGATGATGAATAGTAAGCAAATGATATGAAATAAAGCAAGAATAGTAATTAGGAAAGGTGTCCCATCAATGTGAATGGTGATCACTATTTATAGAGGCCCCCCATGACTCTTAAAACACTCATTTTCACAAATCTAGCCGTTTATAGCCGTTGGACTGCTTTCTGTCCAGTAAGTATTCGAATACTTTTCGTGTGGTATTCGAATACTTCATTTATAGCCGTTGGACTACTTTCTGTCCAGTAAGTATTCGAATACTTTTCTGAAAGTATTCGAATACTTTGACTGGTATTCGAATACTTTACTTAAAGTATTCGAATACTTTCTCTGATTATGCAGTTTTATGAGCTGTAAAGTATTCCTTTTAGTTTCTAATCACTTTTAATGTATTTCCTTGACTTGTATAAAATGTTTTGAGTGTCAAGGATCTTTTTCATAATAATCAATGCTTTTAAAATAATTGATGACATGGATAATGCATGCATGGGTTTAAATATCCTTTGAGCTCATTTATGCATCATTAATCAATTTACCTTTACATTTTGGATTCTAAGTTCTCAGGAGTATGTTGTGATCAAGATCTTGAGTGATTCGCTCTTGTTGACTTGTTTGAATTGCTTCCTTTGACTTTTGATTGTAGTGAGTTGTGTTAACTCAAGTGTTGCTTCTATTGCTTGTTTGTAATCATCAAAACTCTTGTATGAATGTACTTTTCATTTTAAGCGCATTGGTTTCACAAAATCTCCCAAATGAGAGTTAATTTGGAATTTTTATGATGAATTTGCTGCAAATTCCATATAAGTTGTCTTGTTTGCATGGTAATTAAGCTAAATATTGTATATTTATGATTAAGTTCTTTGAGATGACTTAGTATGGAAAATGAGACAATATTCCTTGTTTTATGTAAGAAAAGATGATTTGTTGAGTGTGTTTATCTTTGCAGGAAAAATTGACGCCGGAATCTTGTAGCAGAGAAGTTGACGAAGTAATGATATAGCAATTGGTACAACATGACAGCGTGGACAAGGGAACAGCTGAAATTCAAATTTCAAAAGTTAGTTATTCCCCAACAAATGGATAAAGCACTAGCAAGCAAGGATCAAGGACGCTCTTAAAGATTAATTTTTATCCCAAAATCCCAAAGATCAAAGACAAAAAACTCTTATCTAGTCAACAACAATATTGGCACAAGAAAATCAAGAAGATCAAGATCTTATCCAATCAAGTGCCAACAGACAAAAAAATAGGGATAAGGCTGCAGTAGCACGATTCATGGAATCTCACTCCCAAACCTAAGACCTAATTAAACAATCACTTTTCCTATTTAAAGAGGAGTCCCCTGCGTCTTCAGGGGGAGAAAAGGGTGCAAAAAGGTCGGGAAGAATGTAGTACCCCCACCACATTTAGAGAGAGAAAGAGGAGATTCTTGGAGGAGAAAGAGCTGCTGGTGCAAGACTGTGACAGAGTTTTCCTACAACATTCATTTTCATCTCCTTTTCTATTTTTCAATGAGTTTTTTCTTCCTCTTCTCTGTTTTATGTAATTCCATCATGAGCTAATTTGCTCCTTAGGTTAGGTGATAAAGTACCTATGCTGTAACATTGAGATGTATGCCTAAACTTTGTTTTTATTAATGTTTAATTAGTTTTTCAACGAGTTTGCTTATTCTCCTTGAGTTTTCCTATCATCTCGGATCTGTCCTCCACCATGGCCCAAACTCCTAACTCGCAATTAGCGCTACTCCATCTCTTGCATTCTTATGTTTTCTTCTTGAATTCTTCTAAAATCCTCCCATCGCTGGAGCTTGTTATGATTCTCCGTATCTTCCATCCGCCTTATGATCACAGCAAATGCGTTCTGGGCAAGACATGTATCTAGATCTGCTGCAAGTGCAACGCGGCCAGCCGCATCTGTAGGATTCAGGGGAGGAGGATCCATAACTTGATTTCGAGAAGCTGGTGTTGAGGCAGTGTCCGAGACATCATCACTCACATGGACAACATCATAATCAACCTTATTCTTTGGTTGATTTATTTCTTCCACCACAAGATCCAATGGAAGGTTTGGGTGTTATGGCTATTGACTGCTACTTTTTGTACGAACCGCCATTGTTGATCGTGGTCGTGGGAATAACAAATTTACCAGTTTTCAACATACGACACCAATGTTCTGTCTTGGAGACAGAGATGTCTAGCCCAATGGACTAGTTGTTGCTTTTGGATCTAAGTGCCATCTCTAAGGTATTTATGAGTTAGATATCCCTGAGTCAAGCAGATCACTATGCACAAAAGAACAATAAACGGCTTTGCCAAAGGGATGTATGTGTGTGCACAGTGATAGCATAAATACCATTTTCGGTCCTCAGCAAATTTTACAATGCCCGCTTTAGTCCCTAGCAAATGAAAAGGCTATTCGTGGTCCCTAAGAAATTCAAAGTGGACCCGTTTTAGTCCTTTTGAGGGACTATAGCCTTTTTCGTGCTAGGGACTTTTTTGAATTGAGAACCAAAAATGGTATTTACTCATATATACAATTTCAACTAAATGGCATATTTTGAATTTCTTAACAGAAGCTCGGCCTTAAAGCCTCCCAGGCTAGCCTAGTATATAAATATTTATTTTATTTTTTATACTACTTGTAGTAATTCTCTCTCTCATCAATTTATTTCACCCCATTTTATTGGTTTAATAGACTTTTTGAATGATTTTTTTCTATATTATGTTGTTTGGATATATATTGAATTTATTTTTGAAATTACTATTTGCTAGGGACTAAAGCGGGCATCGTGAAATTTGTTGAGAACCAAAAATGGTATTTACTCATATATAATTCTAAATTTGGTTAAATACAATTTAGTGTATATATATATATATATATATATATATATATATATATATATATATATATATATATATATATACACTAAATTGTATTTAACCAAATTTAGAATTTTGCAATATATAATTACCAATTATGTGCATAGTAACATATATGTAAATAATGTCATATATGTAATAAATATCATACATGTATTAATTAATTATTTATTGTTTTCTTTTTTGCATGTTCATTATATTTATATGTTATGTCCTTAATTTTTATGTAAATTGTCATAGTGAATTTTGCACGATAAATTTCATATGATAAAAATTCTTATAACATGTAATTATTAAGATTTATTGTAGTAATGTCATTGTTTTTAGTTTTTTAATGTGATGTCAAATTTTAGTACTGATATGTTATGACTTACAATTTCTTTTTATGAGATCCTTTTGGAGGCATCCACATGTTTGTTTGCCTAAAGAGCTTATAAAATTCCTCATAGAAAATAATCTAAATATATACATGGTTAAGAAACTGAGTTTCTTGAATCAAGGAACATATTCCTTAGCCAAGATGAAGCAGGAGGACACCCTTGCAAAGTACAGAGCTCTGATATATAAAAATAATTCATGCTCGTGAAAATGTCTTGGCAGATGATGTTATACATGTATTTGTGATGTTAGACTGTTTCGAAATATTATGATGTTAACATTATTCATTTAAAATCATGGATAATTTTTTTCATACTAAGTTATGGACGAAAACAATACATTTCTGCAAAAAAAAATTTAAATTGTTATCTTCAGTTGGATAAAAATCTCATTAATTGTGTTTTAAAATATGTCGGACAGAGCCTAAAGTAGATGTTGTGTGTGTGTGTGCAAAGAATAAGTATTAGCCATTTAAGTCTCCTTTTTTATTTATTTAGTTGTGAAGTTCTGTATTAGACCATAATTGTATTTTGGTTGCAGTATTATATTTTGTAATGATTACTTAATACCATATATTTATTTAATTGTTTGTATTTGAATATTCTAGAATAAAGTCAATTTCAATAATACTTGCATTATAAGTCTTCTGTATATAATATATTTATATATATATAATTAAAATTCAAAATAAATTGGTAACGTTTCTCATTTAATAATCGAATGATGTTATGTCAACTACAAAAGATGAATGTATATGTGAAGGAGATTTTCTAACAACGCGTAAGAGAGAAAATTGTAATTATTTTATGCTTCTAGATCCTACTAAGTGTGAGGCAAGCATCTTCACATAATACATATGATGTGTTTACACATATAGAATGAAATTCAATATGATGAGATTGTAATTATCTCTGTTTAAGGATGTAATGGCCGGCGTGATTTCTCATATACCACAATGGCTAGCATGATGAGTTGAACCTTTGTGGCATGTCCTAGCAAGTCCTAATTATTTTTTTCTTTTAGTAGAATAGTATTGAAAATTTACTTTAAATACAATGTAAAAGATCTATTAAATTTGAGAAAGCTAAGAAAACTGATACTGGAATAGTGACCATTTTGCCACTGTTGGCCAAAAAAATTATCAGACTGCCACACAAACAATAAATTTTGCCAAAATGCCATGTAGCATATTTCGCTACACTGTGTAGCAAATTATGTGTGCAAATAATTCGCTACACAGTGTAGCGAAATATGCCACGTCAGAATGCTCATAACCAAAAATGCTATGTCAAAATTGGAGAAATTCACTACATAGGGTAGCGAATTTCTCTAATTTTGACATATGGCGTTTTTGGTTTTGACGTGGTATATTTCGCTACACTATGAAGCGAATTATTTGCACACATAATTCGCTACACAGTGTAGCGAAATATGCCACGTGGCATTTTGGTAAAATTTACGGCTTTTTGACCCTTATAACCCTTTATTAATAATTAATTACCAATTTGACCTTGATTATAAACTATTTCGAAAATTTAACCTCCTCCAAAAATATAACACCAATCTGCCCCTGTTTGACCGTTGACCACGAAGCCTACCCGGGTATTTTTTGAAATTTTTGACCTACCCGGGTAGGGAGGGGTGTACCCGGGTAGTGTTCTTCGAATCTGAGAATTTGCTTGCATTATTTACCCGGGTAGGGAGGGGTGTACCCGGGTAAATGTCGACCAGAAACCCAATATCAATGAGTTTCGGTTATTGTTGCGAGATTTAGGTTTTTTGCCCCCCAAATCTCTGTCCCTTGAGCTCTCTAGTCCGAAACACATCACATACATTTCATCTCATCATTTCAGAAAGCTTAATCTTTATAGGACATTGAGATTACACCTCCACACTCCTATTTTGTGCTCAAAAATCCGAACCAACCTCCAAACCCAAAACCTAGACCTAATTTTCGTGTGAAAGATGAGTTCAAATCCAAACATGGTTCCTATAGTTATTTACTACAATGGAAGGCATTTTGAAGGTCCGAACAGTGTCCGATTTGAAGAAAAACAAAAACGATGAAAATCAAACTGGGCACTTCATGCAATGAATTGAATGAGAGAATTCTTCAAAAAATGGGGTTAGAAGGCATACAATCCATCCACCGCATGATAGCTAGGTTAGAGACTGTAGTGTATATTGATACAATATACTACATTGGTAACGATATCAATGATGAAGAAGATGTGGAGTTCGTAACATATGCGTTTGTTTGATGGAAAGTATTAAAATATATTGAGATATATGTTGAAGTTGATGCTCGTGTCAGTCTTCATCTTTACCGGTGCATGCAACCACTACTGCACATTGTACTGGTCAAGAAGATACAGTTGTACGATCTTCCGCACCTCCTCACGTAGCATTGGATAAGGATGAAGAGGATGAAGATGAGGACTATGTGGACAGCGAAGATGAGGGAGGACCTGAAAGTGCTATTCCATGAGGAGATTCGTCAGACACTGACGTAGACAGAAATTTTGACGCTGACACGAGCGCGGTAAGTCTGGGTACCCCAGGCTTGTCACCTCTTCATGTTGACCCAGCCTTGTCCCCACTTCATGTTGACCCAGTCAGTAGTGGTAAGTTATTAAATTGTGACATTTGCTTTAGAAAATTTATTATTTGTGGTGATATTCATTCAGACAAATGAGAGTTGATCTTCAAAATGCCTTCCATTGTAGTAAATAACTATAGGAACCATGTTTGGACTTGAACTCATCTTTCACACGAAAATTAGGTCTAGGTTTTGGGTTTGGAGGTTGGTTCGGATTTTTGGGCACAAAATGGGAGTGTGGAGGTATAATCTCAATGTCCTACAAATATTAAGCTTTCTGAAATGATGAGATGAAATGTATGTGATGTGTTTCGGACTAGAGAGCTCAAGGGATAGAGATTTGGGGGGCAAAAAACCCAAATCTCGCAACAATGGCCGAAACCCATTGATATTGAGGTTTCTGGTCGACATTTACCCGGTTACACCCCTCCCTACCAGGGTAAATAATGCAAGAAAATTTCCAGATTCGAAGAACACTACCCAGGTACACCCCTCCCTACCTGGGTAGGTCAAAAATTTCAAAAAATACTCGGGTAGGGAGGGGTGTACCCGGATAGGCTTCGTGGTCAACGGTCAAACAGGGACAGATTGGTGTTATATTTTTTGAAGGAGATTAAATTTTCGAAATATTTTATAATTAAGGTCAAATTGATAATTAATTATTAATAAAAAATTATAAGGATAAAAAAATCTAAAATTTTTTATTTATTAACCATAGAACTTTGGTTACTGTTCCCATGAATGACTCCGACTATTTTGAAAAGTTAATTTTCAGTCCACCTGAACAAAAGTTAGGCTACCTTCATTTATTGCCCTTGAGGAGTAATATGCTTTGTTTTGCGTGATGAGGTAGGGCAATAGATGCTGAAAAATATGAAGATGAAATCCTTACTATTTTGACAGAATTGAAGATTGGATATTCTCCTTTGTATAGAATAGAATCAGTTTTATGTAACTCATTCACACTGTTATATACCCCAAGTACCAGAGTTTCTTTCATTTATTCTCCATAAAGCACCAATCAATCCCTCTCAATCACCTCAGACCACACCCCACCATCCACCCCTTTCCCTGCGTGTCACTCATTAAAAACAGAAAAGCACTTGTTCTTGTCGTGCGTGCCCCATGCTTTTCTTCCATCTCACTTCTCTCTTCTCTTCAAATAAAGCAAGAGAAACTCACGCTTTTATAAAGAGCTTCCCTTCTTTTCCTCTTCTCTCTCTAATCCTAATTAGTAATTACAGTAACGCTTCGTTTCTTTCCATTCTAATTTGCTTCCCCATGTCTTTTATGGTTCATAACCACCATACTTATCCACTTGCCCAAAAAATAATTATGTTCCTGTTTTACCCATAATAATAACACCTACTAAAGCCCAATATTATATCTTTAAAAATCAGGACAACAAATTATCTCCAGAAAAACAAACAAAAATTAAAAAAATCCTCAAGTTTTCCTACTCTATCCACTTTACGCTTCCATTTTCATCTATCTCAGTGTTTCCACCAAAATTTCACAGTAAACAAACACCTCTCACTCAACACTTCTGTCCCAAACCAACAAAACGAAAGAACATCATCCAATGTTGTCTTCACCCATACTTGTCTCCCTCACTCTCTTCATCTCTCTCCCTCTTATCCTCCTTTTCTCCCCACAAATCCTACCCCAAACATACTTCCCCTTCTCCTCCGACGCCGACGACCTCGCCCTCTTCCGCCGCGCCACCACCGCCGCCGCCGCCCACACAACCAACCACTTAGCCACCACCACAAACCCTAAACCCAAAATCGCCTTCCTTTTCCTCACAAACACCAACCTCACCTTCGCCCCCTTGTGGGAAAAATTCTTCGCCGGCAACCACCACCTCTTCAACATCTACATCCACGCCGACCCCTCCTCCGCCGTCGCCTCTCCCGGCGGGGTCTTCGACGGCCGTTTCATCCCTTCCAAAAAAACCCACCGCGCCTCCCCAACCCTCATCGCAGCGACACGCCGCCTCTTAGCCTCAGCCCTTCTCGATGACCCACTCAACCAATACTTTGCTCTTATCTCTCAACATTGTATTCCGCTCTTGTCGTTTCGATTCGTTTATAACTACCTCTACAAGGATCCATTAACTTCCTTAACGAGTTTTGCTGGTTCCGGTTTCCGGTACCACAGCTATATTGAAATTCTCTCCGATGAGCCGAACTTGTATGACCGTTACATAGCTCGCGGAGAGAGGGCGATGCTGCCGGAGGTGCCGTTCGAGACATTTCGGGTTGGGTCACAATTTTTTGTCCTGACCCGACATCACGCTGCTGTTGTGGTTAGGGATCGGAAGCTGTGGAAGAAGTTCAGGCTTCCTTGCGTTACTGAGGAGCCGTGCTACCCGGAGGAGCACTATTTTCCTACTCTTCTGTCCATGGAGGACACGAACGGGTGCACCGGGTTCACGCTCACGAGAGTGAACTGGACCGGTTGCTGGGACGGGCACCCTCGCCTGTATACCCCGCCGGAGGTTTCGCCGGAGCTTATTCGCCAGCTGAGGGAGTCGAATTCGAGCTACTCGTATCTCTTTGCGAGGAAATTCTCACCGGAATGTCTGGAGCCGTTGATGAACATCGCTGATGACGTCATATTCCGGGATTGAAGCGAGGTGAGTACAGTCTACAGATTATACTCTACAGTGTAACAACTTTTCCTTCTTTTTTTTTTTTTTAATAATCATATTTCTCTCTTTTCTTATCATATAATTTTTTTCTTTTCTTTAATGTCACTGTCTAATAGTGGTGTTTTTGGTTTTTACTGTTCATATTTATCATTTACATTTTGGAAAAGAATAATATTTCCACAAAAGATTAGGGGTCATTTTTAAATTTGATGTAAACCTATTAGGAATCAATTTGTCAAACCTGGCTTGATTAAAAAAATAAAAGTGAAATCTGATTTCAATTCTTTGTAGATTTTTTTAGTTTATGAAAGAAAAAGACACTGACTTATTTGATGTGTCGTGTCTAGAGCCCCTCAAATCAATTTCATACACTGAATAGTTAAAGTGACAAAAAAAAGTATTTTTTTTCCCTTTTTAGACTATTTCTGTGGTATAGATAGAGATACAGATTGTCAGAGATTCCCTCCCCTTCTTTCTCTCCCAATGTGTTACACCTCCTGTCCTCCTCTACCTCTCAGCATTTGTTTGGTTGCACTTTTTAATTTTTTTTTAAATATTTCAATTGGATCATTGCTTCGCAATTAGTTCGATTCGATTTGGGCCGGGTTTTAGGATTAAGGCTTTCAACCATTCTCAAAAATAATTCTAGGGAGGATCGAATACATGTTCTCACCTCCAGCTGTTCAGTTCCATGGCGCCAACTGAAATACCATCATTTAGTTGCTTGGTTGCACTTTAATAATATATGTTAGAACTGAAACCTTTTTTAGCTTTATTACGGATTGATTCAGAATGTTACCCATTCTAGTTAGGTGAAGTTTGTAAGTCTTTGTGGGGTTACTTATACACTGTTATTCTTGTAGAATTGGATGCATAATATTTACTTGAATTGGTTATGAAAGCAAGTAGATAGTTATACTTATTGGAGCAAGTCCTTAGTGGAGTAATTTAGAGGCGTGTGAATTGTGAAAGCTCTTGACTTGCACACATAAGCTCACTCCTATAAGACTGAAGCACCCATCAATTGTAGTTGGTTGCTGTGATGTGACCAATTACTCATTCTCTGTTTTTTGCTTTTGGTGTTTGTTGCAAGTAATGGATTAGGTTAGGCAAACCTTATTTTATTTTTGAAGGGTTATTGTTGAGTTATGGCTAAAAAAGAAAGAGGTATTGTTGATATGATTGGGATGGATGGAAGTTTTTTAATGGGGTAGGTATGAGCAGTTGTAATGCAACTCATGATCTAACCCGAAGAGACTTGGTTCAATAATCAAGAGAGAAAAAAGACACTGAGGAGGCTTTAGCATCAGCAAATATCTGATAAATGTTCATTGTAAACGTAACTAAATTATTTCTGGTGTTGACTACTTGTACTTTACCTGGGGTACATGCTTTGATAACTTTTGGCTTGTTGCCTGCCATGTCCTCCTTGTTTTCTTCATAATGTTAGGTTTTTATCAATTCACAGGAACGAATAAATCTTTGGTACTACTGTTGTACCTAGATTAAGTGCATCTCATCAATGAGAGCAATACACATCAGAGGAGAGAGAAAAAAATTGATAGAAAAATAAATAAATTAGCTGACATATAATATTTTCGTTGGTGGGATGCACTGAATCTTTGGTACAGCAATAGTACCAAAGATTTATTCCACAGGAACATGGGACCTGGTGTTCATAGTCAATTAGGTCTCAAGTATTAATAGATTACACTATAGGTGTGCACATGTTAGGACCAATTAGACCAGCCTTGACCAGTTAAAAAAATGTGACTTTAGGGGTAGCCATAATCCATATTAAATTGAGTGATGTTACTTTCATAACTCTTCTAATTACAAAAGATCACAACTGTACTTGATTCATTGATCATAAGTCCTAATATCTTTCTTATTTTTATTTATATAATAAATATTAATTCTAAATGTTATTCTTAAATTATATTAAAAAAAAAAAACTGAATACATTGTATGTTTATGTGGAGCCATATGTTTCACTGACATCACAAAAGAAACAACGTGTACAGGAAAAATAACATAAAATAAGCTATTTCAATAGTCCTAAGTAATGCACCATTTTTCCCTGCAACACAATCCATAGGGACCCTTAGATCTTTACTTCTGACTATGACCTCTTCATGTCATCATCCAATGAAACGATTGTTATAATTTCAATGTCATGCTGGCAATTGTCAAAGGTTTATCCAATGGTAATCCAGATTTAGTTCCCTTGAAGCAATGCTATTTTTTAAGGGTCCTACAGGTACATGATATAGCCGAATCTTTTGATGCTGGTCACAAATTACTACAAGTTGGATCTCAATAGAGGATATTTTCTGTGACTCGTCATTTTCAATTCTATAATACAGCCAAATGGCTGAAACTATGCACCGAGGTCACGTGGGTGGAAATGAGATCTTTACTAGATCCAACCTTAAAAAATATGCTAGTGCTATGCTAGTGCTTGATATATATATATATATATATATATATATGAGCTCATGAGCCTCCTTCACGTGCATTCTTTGACTATTTATCTCACGTGCATTCTGTTTTTAATTTTTTTTTTTTTTCAGGGCATCTTTGTTGATTTTGCTGCGAAGAGAAAAACTCATGTTGATGTACAATGCCAATGTCTTAATGATGTGTATAGAAAATCTGATTGCTTTAATTGTAGAGGTTAGTTGTAATGTCTTGTATGTGAAACGGACTAGGGGCTAAGTGTGGTCTCCAAAGGATGCCACCACTGTTGAATATTGAGAACTCTATTTTGAAAAATGTCATGCAAAAGTTCCATTGTAAAGGGGGTGAAAGTATATAAGATGGATATATTTTATCTGTTTGTGATAGGCAAATCTTGTGTGCAACACAAAAAGAAAGCAAGCAATAGCCAATGTTCATTATTGTTATTTTTTCTTCTCTTTTTTCATCTTTCCTCTTCCCTTATCTAGCTCCTTGTAAATCCAATGAAATTCCTAAGGGTGTGTTTGGTTGAAGGATTTTGAGTAGATTGATAGACAAATTAGAAGTGGGATTTGGTGGTGACCATGTTTGGTTGAAGGAGATTCTTCATTTACCTACCTAAATCAAAATGTTACCAAAGCAATTTGCATATCTATTTGTAGTGATATACCCGGCTAAAAATTCCTTTCTCACACGTGGTATTGTCCGTTATGTAGCTATTTGCTCACATTGTCAACTAAACAAAAGACGAGCGTACCCTCTATTTAATGTATGATTAGCTTTAACAAGTTTGAAATGCCTTACAACCCCAATGAAAAATCGTACAACAACTTCTCCGGAATATTGCATCCAAGATCTACTCAGGGCCATTCGACGCTCAAAGTTATTTCCAGAAGAGAATACTCCAATCAACAAAATAAGTCTCTTTTTGGGGATAGAAGGACCCTTCAGTTTCTCAACATCAAAAACTGCATTATTATCTTCAGTAACAGGTAAGCCTTTAGCCAAGACTGATAAGAGACTTAAATTGCGTGCTACTTTAATGCTGCTGATTAGCCATGGTTCAAGCTTCTACATCCACAAAAACTGTACAAGGTTGGATTGACAATTACTATTAACTTTTTTTGTTTTTAGCAGTAAAGGGTAGCAAGGCTTAGGGGGCATTTTTTAAAAACAAGGTTATTTTCGTAAAAACACATTTTTTTCCATCTATATTTTACCAAAAGCCGAATATAGACTTTACAAAAGTTACATAATTTTTCCGGTAAAATTTTTTCCTATCAAAATATTTTTTTTTTTTACATTTTCCTACCAAACTCAATTTGTAATAATTTCTCTACTAATTACATTTTCCTATGATTCATACAAATTTCTCCTCAACCAAACGCGGGAAAACTTACACATACACACACTACTGGCTGCAAATGGAAGATTGAAATAAATATATTAACAAATAAAAATCACACACACACTTAGCCAGCCTTGCTCTTGCTATTGTCTCTTTCCTTTTCAGCACTTTCTTTTTCCTTTGTATGTTCGGTGGGAAATTGAGTTCTTGAACGGCCTCATTTTGCTTGCCAAGGCAGAAGGGAATCCGAGAATTGAGTGGCTTTTTTTTTTTTTACCACACCATTCCACCGTATAAAGTAAGGGAAAAATGTTTATCCTTTTAAATGACATAATTTATATTTTTTCTCTCACAAGGAGGTGAGACTCACACTTTTATTTTTTTTATCAACTCTCTCCTCTTTTATCTATCTTTTTCTCTCTCTTAAAATGACACAATATCTTTTAAAATGATACACATTTTACCCATAAAGTAAACGATTTTTTTAACTAAAATTAAAAATAAGTGATAATTATGTAATATTAATCATTAAAAAAATTGAATAGAGTAAATAAGTTACTTTTTTCTAATTTTAAAAGAAACTTTCCAACCACTGAACTTTCTCACTTTATGCGCAGTAATGTTAAGTTTGCTTTGGTACTTTTATTTGGTGGTAGTATGCGGCTGTTAGCTTATGATGTGGAATTTCAGGCTGTCCTGATGGGTGATCTAGAGTTTTTAACGAATATTGCAGACAACGCAACATCATTATCTCTTATTCACCAATCTCCACCAAAGTTCTAAAGGCTCCTTTGTGCAGTAAATTTCCTCCTATTCCTTACCTATTAGCATATTTCAATGTGATTTGCATTTGTCATGTTGAACGAGAAATGTAAAGTTTTTTACATATACATTAATATTTGTGCCATATTTTTTTTTCTTTTTTTTTTAAACATGGTGGATCCCACACTTATTATCTCTATAGCATGACAAAAGGATTATCCTATAAGATGATACTTATTTTTCCCTATTTTTTTTATGGTGAATTTTTTTTCCCTATTTCAATATACCATCAGTTGCCCCAATAACGTAGAATCCACCCATTTGCAGCGCCAACCCCAAGGTTTTAGCAAGCAAGATAAAAAAATATCATTTTGATGATACAATTTATGTATCATTTTAAATGAAATAATATCATTTTGATGCATAATTGGTTATATTTTACCTTCTTTCTCCTCCATTTTCTCTTTCTTACTGATTTTAAGGAAAAAAAAGAAAATAAAAAATATCAAATATACATAAAAATAAGGATTTTATTTTTATCATTTAACATAATATAACTTCACTTTCTTACACACACGTTAAAGAGGTGGTCCACATATTTTTCTTTCTCTTTCATCATTTCACTTTCTCTCTCCCTTTTGATGTGAGAGTTGGAAACAACACTTACATTATGTTACATAACACTAATAAAATCCTATAAAAAAATATTATTTTATCTAAAATGACACAAAATTATGTCATTTAAAATTACAAAATATATGGGTTAATATATTTTTTCTTTAAATTGAAAGAAAAAAAGAATATCATTGACCGTTAGATACCATTGTTCTTATTGGCGCACTTATAAATGTACTCTTCTTAATGCATCTCTAAGTTATAATTAGATATCATGATAATCCTAAACGAATCTTGTCTCCATGTCATCTTTCTACGTGAATCCTTTTTCAATAAATCTATCCTCATAACATTTAAAGAGTGACGCATAGTTTTAAAAACCCATTAATTATGAACTCTGTTATAACTAGTTGACAATTTTACAAGTTTCTACACTCCATTTTATTATATGGATCTCAGCTCTTTTTCCATGGTATCTAAACACTTGTCAATAATATCGTTGTTGGCGGCTGGTTTGTGAGAATAAAACTGGATCATTACCATTTATGCTTAAGTTTTGACTTTTATAGATATACAACATAGTCATAGAAAATAGTGTCGCATCTTTCTTTGAGACCTTGTTAATATTACTCCTTGAAATTTTTCTACAAAAGGTTCATATATTTTAAATGAAGGCAGTTATATTTACTATTATTTTAGTCTTATCACTTTTATAATCTGTTTGATTATTGTTAGATTAATTTGAAATCTGTTACGGATCTAGATGTTAGATCCGCATCTTAACGACCTAACAAACAAATAAACACCATATCATTTATGCATAGAGATATTAGAGACATAATCCTAACAATAAGATAACGCCTCATGAGTCATGACAACCTCATAAAGACAAGATGGAGGCTCAACCAGGTAACTCATTATAAATAGGAGTTACTATTATTAGTTACACACTTTTGTCTCATCTTTACTTTTGCTATCACTATGCACACACCCATATCTTAGCTATGCCGTTTACTATTTAGTGTACAATGATCAATACACCCTTGCAGTATCTCTCTCATAGATACCCATGTGCATACAGATCCCTCATTGACTCATCACCCATGGAGTGAACATTCTCACTCCAACCAGATCGAACATTGGCGTCGTCTGTGGGGATCAGAGAATTTAAATTCCCATTCTTCGATGGTTCTCACGCGCGCGCAGTATAACAACCCATATCAATATATTGGAAAATAAAGGGTGATTGTGAAGTTGATCAATTAAATTAGTGATTTAAATAGATTCTTAAGTGAAATTGAGAGCAGTAAATCATGCAAATGACATGATAAATAATATGAGGGTGCAATTCATGCCTAACAAGTCAATTATGACCTAATAAGAGTATAAGTTGTGTTGAGAGACTTAAATATCAAAATTGTGATAATGGGGTATTTTAATAATTTTACAAACTAGGTCTGAACTGAGTTTTGTCAGTGCAGTAAAATTGTTTGGTGAATTTTAAGTATTTAAGGTATGTCTAATTTAATGAGATGATATGTAGAATAATTTAAAGAATTAAGTCAAAGATTGAGGAAATTAAAAGTCAAACTAGGTTAAAGTAAGCTTAAACTTTACAACTAAGCTTAATTCTTGGTAAAAAAATGATTGGATTGCTTTGTTTGCTATGTCATATGTGTAATTACTTTATTATATAATTGGTTGTCAAAGTCCATGAGTATTACATGTAAAGTAATAACCAATAAGAATTAAGTAACATAAAAATTTAAAAAGTCAACAATTGTTTGTTATTTTTTCTTTATGAGTGCAACTTCATTTTTTTCTTGTTTATTCTTTATGTTCCATGCCATTTTCATGTTAGGTCAGCCCAAGGAAGTTTAATAAAAGGTTAAAGTCAAAACCAATGAGAATTAAGTTAGTAAAGGCTTTGAAAAGTCAAAAATTGTGGGCTTTGTAACATTTTATGAAGTTAGGTTGGTTCCTTCATGCTTTCCTCTCATTACACACTGTGTTGTGTTTCACAAGTGTGTGTCTTCATTTGGATGCTAACTCAAAGGTTTGATAAATATCTTAAGTCATAAAAGTCAAAAAGTTAAGAAAACTTACACATTAAGTTATTCTTTTTCATATAAGTTAATTCCTTTCATTATTGTCTCACTTTCAAGCATTCTTTCTTCTTTATTTTCTGCACATGACCGTGAGTCTCCATGGTGAGGAAGAGTTTGAGAGAACTTTGATTTTTAGTCAATATTTCAAGAGACTTTCAATATAAAAAAGATTCCTAGTGAGCTTGTGATCAAAATCCCTAAAACCATACATACACCTTGAGACTTTGTTTTGAGTGAGATATCTTCTCCTAAAGTCCTCAATATAGCTGTTGTCCTAGAGTTGTTGAAGGTGTTTTTGCTTGGTTTATATGTTGGAGAAGTCTTAGATCATCAAAATGAAGCTTTCTAAGGTATTACATGTCATTTTCATCGATTGAAAAATGATTTTTGAATCTAGGTTTTCTTTGTGATTTCATGGATGTTCATGGATGTTTTATGATGATGTTTAAAGTTGTTTGATGTTGGATGTTGGTTTATTATTGGATTCAAGTTAAATCAATGGATATATAATTTGCGAATAAGCAACAAAACTCATTAAAAATCAACATGTATTTTTTTCATTTTTTTTATGGACTATACATATCAATCCTCGTGGATCATCCCTTTCATTCCACTTCCGGTCCCTATGTTAATAGGGGCTGGACTTCTGCTGTTTCCTATGCCAACAAAAAAAAATTCGCCATATGTGGGCCTTTCATAGTATTTTTTTGCTAACTATAGTTATGATTTACTCAGTCGACCTGTCTATTCATCAAATCCATAAAAGTTCTATATTTCAATATGTATGGTCTTGGACTATAAATGCAGATCTTTCTTTATAGTTTGGATACTTCATTGATTCACTTACTTCTATTATGTCAATATTAATCACTTCTGTATGTATTCTGGTTCTTTTTACAGTGATAATTATATGTCTCATGATCAAGGATATTTGAGATTTTTCGCTTATATGGGTTTTTTTAATATTGCAATGTTGGGATTGGTTATTAATTCTAATTTGATACAAATTTATATTTTTTGGGAATTGGTTGGAATGTGTTCTTATCTTTTAATAGGTTTTTGGTTCACACGTCCTATTGCGGCAAATGCTTGTCAAAAGGGAATAAAAGGAAGCAAAAACTCCCTTTTGTTCTCTTTTGCTCAATAGACTAAGGGAGGATTTTACTCCTTCAGCGGGTTGCAGGAAGCTCAGGTTGACCAAGCATGTGTTTTCTCCAATTTCTTCTTCTAGACATTGCTTCTGGCTCTGGGTTCTGCCCCTGAGCAAAGTGAGCCAGCTTGCAGGGGGTGCCATGTGCAGACCAAGAAACTTTCTCCCTGTAGTGGTTGTGTTTTGTGCAG
Source organism: Gastrolobium villosum (assembly GCA_032173675.1). Taxonomy (NCBI): domain Eukaryota; kingdom Viridiplantae; phylum Streptophyta; class Magnoliopsida; order Fabales; family Fabaceae; genus Gastrolobium; species Gastrolobium villosum. The sequence goes on from JAVKPL010014133.1 coordinate 46,399, forward strand.
AGGGCTTTCCTATTCCATGACAATGTAGCTAGCTATAGGAATAATGACGTAAATGGACTCCACTTTGCTTAGAAGCCACGACGAGAGTAGGGAAACTTTCCTTCTTTTTTTGTTTTATTAGTATTTAATTACTATTTTTATTTTTTATTTTAAAAAATGGGGTTCACAATTTATTTATTTTCATTTTTTAATGTTTGGGACAAAATCAGGTGTTCACATTTGCCCCTCTTTATTTGTTTCTCACAAGATAATATAACAAATTGTAGTTTGTATATTATCATTGTAATAAATAAATAAAGACATGAATCCTAATTTTGTACAAGTGCAATAGGAAATACATGAGAGTAAGATGCAACATAAAAATTAAATATAGTTAGACTTAGAGCTTGAAAACAAAAAAAAAAACATGAATTTTAAATGCAAGGCCTCTTAGCTAAAAAAAATTAAATTGCAATAAGCCTCAGAGCTCAAAAATACATGACATGAGTTTTAAATGCAAGGCCTTTGAGTTAAAAAAATTAAATTGCTATGAGCCTCTGAGTCGAAATTAAATGATAAAAATTTAAATTGCATGGCCTCTGAGCCAAAAAAATTAAATTGCATTGAGCCTCTGAGCTCGAAATTAAATTACATAAATTAAAATGCATGGCCTTTAAGCCAAAAAGATTAAATTGCAATAAGCCTCTGAGCTTGAAAGTAAATGACAGAGATTTAAAATGCATGGCCTATCAGCCGAAAAATTAAATTGCAATAAGGTTCTGAGCTTGAAAGTAAATGATATGAATTTAAATTGCATGGCCTCTGAACTAAAAAATTAAATTGCAATGAGCCTCTGAGCTCGAAATTAAATTATATAAATTTAAATTGCATGGCCTCTAAGCCGAAACATAAATTGCAATGAGCCTTTAAGTTCAGAATTAAATGACAGAAATTTAAATGTGCGAGAGAGTGGACCTGTAATAGCCCATTGTAAACCAATATTATTAACATTGATTATGATATTAAGCGCAGTTACAACCACATCAGTTCATTTAAAAAATCGAGTAAACTTTTTTCTTTTCATTAAGTGAGCGTTTTAAAAACAATAAAAAAATATAATGACATGAGCTGTGATCATAACTAAATTCTATACACGGGATAAATGAAATAAAATTCTAACTATCATGCATTATTTATTTTAAGTCACCAAGGGGTTCCCATAAACCCACTTAGTATAAATATCACTTTTACGATTTTTTCTATAACTGAACATGCTTCAGTCTTTTGGACACTATGCGAATTTTCCATTCTAAGAACCTCTCATCTTTTAGTATGTTATTCTAGACTCTATTACCTTTTCAAAAAGATATCACACGCCTCATAAAGTTCTCATTCGCTCTGGTTATCATCGTTTGAAGTTGGACAAGAAAAACTGCCAGCCAACCCAAAACAGGACACCAAACACACCTCACCATTTCTGCGATTCTGGATAAACCACTCAACCAATTGCTCTTAATTTTTTGTAAAGCATACAAGAAACCTTAAGCTTTAGTTTGACAAATCATGAGCCTAATTTGAGTAAAAATCGAGGGAGAAAAAATTTATGCAAAATTGGAACTCGAACATACCCCTGTGCAGGGCCCTTTAGGCGGTCTCTACTCAAACTCATCTATAGGTCACTGCACAAGTTCAATTGCTACCAAATTTTGATACAATGTAGCTGATTTCTCAAGCTTCAAAATGATGTATGGCAAGTCCCTATTGGACCTCTGTGAAGGGAGGTATATTCTCCCAAAATCAGCCTAAAAACTGCCATTTTAGTATAAATTTTGACGGCACCACCTTTATTTATTCAACCTATCCCACTTTATCAAAAGTATGTTTTTAAGCCTCAAGAGTACCTAATAGACAAGGGTGGCACACAAGGACCAATAATTCCTTATCTCTTACAACCCACAATAATTTGTATCATTTTAATCAACTTCACAATCCAGTACTTAACTTTATTGAAACTTAACTCATTACAATCACATTATCCAATTTCATGCATTCCTAACAATTGTCATATAAATCATAACCTAAAATAGGCCTATTGCCCTTTCATCACATACATGCTTTACAATATTACACAAGGTCCATAATCATTATATTACAATTCTCTAAATGATAAACATAACTACAATGAAATACCTTCAAATACATCAAAATACATAATCAACTAGACTTAGCCAAAATGAAGCATGAACAAATATAACATGATACATATCCCTAGTGCAATATACAATGTTCATGCTCTAAGTCTAGCTGATGCCAAATGTGGCCTCAAAATGTAAAATGCTCTCTAACTCCATCGGCTCAACCAATGGGCCTCTTGCCCGTAGCTCTTGTCCCGCTACAACCACATGAAATCATGCCCCAGACGCGGGGTGAGATATACAAATATATCTCACTAACCCAGAGGTTCTGGATATCACTCCGCCCAATGGCTCACTCAGATGTAAATGTACAAGAATGAATCATAACAACCAAAAAGGGATATAGCAAGGGATTTAGAGAAGTAAGGATGCATAAGGAGAAAACATACGATGAAGCTGGAATGTCATAGCCAAAACCATGCAACATCCGACCTACTGGCCTCGGTATATAACCTACTGGCTCTTATCCAAGAATGTGTTCCCAGAACATCATTCAAGGCACCCTCCATCCAATACACCCGAGACATTCCTAGAGTGCTCCTCAACAAATAACAGCTCTATGGCTCCAGGCCAATTAGAACTCTCTCACGGAGATCTATCCAGTGAAAGTCCGTAACGCCATAAAGTAATCTATCTACTGGCCAGAGATATGGTACATCCTATGTACCTAATATACTATACATATGCATGAGCATGTTATAATTATATCATTGACATATACCTCCAACCACTACCCCAATGGGCATAGTGGAGAACACATGGGGATTAACCCTAGTACCAAGGGTTTACCTTCTTGAAGCTCCCAAGCTAGGTAGCTTCAACGCAAGTTACACCGAAACTTGGTCCACTCAAAAATGCCTACACAAGGTCATTCTCATATTCATTAGCATCACATAAAGACCATTCACTTGGTCGTTCAAGCATTCATGCAATTGTGACATAAACACTTACCACAATCCTTTTGGTCAAGGACCAAAGGCAATCCACCAAGCTCAATCCTCAAGGATCACGTCCGTTGGAGGGAACCTACAACGATCACACATAGGATTATCAATTCAATTGTGCATCAAATTGAAATACAACACAATGAACTCCCACACACCCAACACCTCATTCGGCCATTAGGCCAAAAATACCAAATCATGTTGTTAATTTTATTCCAACGTTCCTATAGCTTCCTAATCCCATGACAACATCATTTCATGTCCACCATCATTAAATTACCACTCAACATCACTTTTCCTAATTTCCTTCTTTTAGGCCTAAATCCACACCTAAACACATCCAATGATTTAGCTTCCAATTCACATGCATTATACAGTTACACAACCTATTTAAACTTGATTCAATTCCTCACATTATCAATTACACAATTTTAAGATCATTTTTCCCATTATACTCCATTTGGCCTAAATGTACATAGGTGCATACCAAAGGATTTTCAATTCAACTACACATTTCAAACACACCAAACAACCTATAATTAACTACCTCAACAACTCCACAACTAAATTTTCCAATCACTCCACAATATCTATTCACAAAGTCTTGTTTGTGAACCACAAAATTGCCTAAGTTAAATTATTTTTCCTCAATAAGTTTTATGAGCTCAATCATCATAAACATCATTCTAAGACATTTATTTAATACACAAATTCAATTTGAGGTCCCCAACCACGTCAATTCACACAGACATGCTCTAGGGTTCATAAAATCAATCAACCAAAATAATCATCCACGGGTAGAGCAACTCACCAAGGATCAAGGCCTAGGACTCCTCCATAAAATACCCAAGCAATGGCTTGAGCAAACAACGCCAAGAACACCACTTTGTCTCTAAAAATTCGTACGATGGGCCTCAATTTTCTCTCAGAATAGAGGGTTTCAAGGGTTGCCAATGGTTTGGTTGGATTTGGATGGTGTTTTACCTAAAGTTTCATGTAGTGCATTGTTGATTTTGGTGGAGATTTGGTGGATGAATCAATGAAGGAATTTTGCTCTCCAAAGGGAATGAGGCCTCAGGTTTGGCGTGAGAAGAGGGGAAAGAGAGAATGAATAGTGACCTTGTCCATGTGTCATGTTATAACTTAAATGGGATGGGTCCCACACGCCACCTCGTGCAATTCAAATTAATTCAAATCTCTCGCTTAAACCACTAAACTCCAATTAATTCCTAGAATATTTAGAAACTCCAAATTTTAATATTTACCAAATTCCTTTAATTGCCCTTGAGCAGATGAATCTGGAGTTTTCCGGTCATTCGGTGAAATCACAGTTTTAAGCTATTATGTGCACTGTGGGCACGTTTCCCAAAAAATCTAATTTCACTCAATTTTCATCATAAATCATAATTCTTATTCCTACCTATCATTTCCAACTTATTTCCAAACCTAGAGCTCAAATTTCATTCGGTACGCTTTTTAGTGCAACTATACCGTTGTATTTTTACCCAGTAAAAATACTATTCATCAAATTTCCGGAAACTTGGCTAACCACTCAATTTTTCGTTCTGAATCCATTTTGCAGGAATAGATTTCCCATTTGAGACCTTCTTCTCACATTTCATCTTATGGGGTTACGTGTTCGTCAATTTATAGTTTTACCCTTTTTACGTTTTTTGGTTCAGAATTCATGATTTTCACTAATTCTACCCTTTAATCCTTATTTCAACTATAATTAAGTATTTTAAAACTACGAGGTGTTATAGGACCCTACTTGACAGGAAGTTTAAAGGTGTGAGAGAGTGGACATAACTTTAGCTAAAAATGTAAAGGTGTGGGATAGTATGAGAAATAAATGAGTGTGAGGCAGAGATCTCAGCTTGAACAAGTGTGGGCAATGAATGCCCTGAGAGTAAGGAATCATGGTGTTTGTCACGTTTCTTTTTCTTTTCATGAAGATAATGCAATATGCAATGCATGTCATGTAATGCAAAAACCCTTAAAATCTTAAAATTTGGATATTTTTTATTTATTTTTTCCGTTATGATATGCAGAGATGATGCGAGATACAATGTATGCATAAAATTTTGAAACTTTCAAACTTTCTGGAGTTATTGAACACAATTTCCTTTGATTCTCTTTTGTTTTAAGCAAATATCCACACGAAATGGCAACTTGGAAAATCTATGACTAATCAAACCTTTGCTCCCATCGCAATCATAGGACCCAATTTATGCATTTTTCTTACATGTCACTCATCTTTTTTATTTTATTTTCTCTCTATTTTTTTCACCTATATTTTTTTTCCTTATTTTGTTTTCTCTCCCTTTCTCTTTCTTCTTCCTTTTTTTTCTTCTTTTGCTTTTTTTTATTCATCATTTTTTGGCCTAAAATCTCGTCATTGTCAATGTTGATTGGTAGGGGCAAACATATATGATGTTGACCACAGAGAGCAGTATTGTACAGTAGCATTTTGTCATTGTCTTCTTTCTTTTAATTTTTTTTTTTGGTTTAAAAAAAGAGAGAGAAGAAAAGTAAAGAAAAAAAGATGAAAAAACATAAAAGATAAAAAAAAAAAAAACACAATTCATCGAGCCTTCCTCTCTTAATATCAACAGAGCATTTTCATAATAAGTTATTTTCTCTCAAAGTCTTAAATTTTAAATTATTCCTCTATTTTATTCAATAAATTTGTTTTATATCCTAGCAGGGACATGTGACATTGTTGTGTGGCTTGCTGCCCTCGAGTGTTATATATTTTGTTGAAGTTTATGTGCAGTTATGCTATCTTAAGCTTTACGCAATGATGGATTTTTATTATTTTTTAAAAAGTATAAAATAAATTATCTCTTTCCAAAAATTAAAATTAACTAAAACATAGACATTTTACAGAACAACATAGCTTTGAGTTCCTCCTTGTAGTAGAGGATACGTCGGAGCAGAATTTCTCCGTCAAGTTAAAAATAAAACTTTTAAAATTTTGTTTTATTTTCTTGTGAATAATTTTAATATCTTGCTTTATTTGGGTTAAACAAATATTCTAAAATTATTAAAAAATTGTACAACTAATTTAAGGTAACCATTTTTTTGGACAGATGTGTCAGGAGTGTAGAGAATTAAGTTTTCACCCTTTCCTGTGCATAATCAGACTCTCATACCTTGATTCAAAGACCAGTTTTTCTAAAATAAAAGGTTTTCCAATTTTTTCCAAATTAAATAAAATTGTTAGATACTCCATTTTTTTTCTTCAAATTAATGTCGGGTCGTTACAAGTAGTCCTTGGATGTTTGCCTAGTGATTGATGTAATTTTGTATGTTGTACTGTTCATATGTTTATCATTGCTTGCACATTGAGTGAGCCATTGGGTGGAGTGACCTTCCAAGACCTGTGGTTTACTAAAATTGTCAAATCTCACCCCGCGTTATGGGTCATTATTTCCAGGTACCACTAGTGCTGCTGGAGAAGCTTTGGACAAGAAGCTCACTTAGTGTGGATACGAGCATATGGAGTATTTTGACATGTACATAGGAGTGCATGAGGATTTACTTGGCATTTTGAGATGTTATTTTGATGTACATGGTAGTTACTTATTTTGTATCATTGACTTAATGCATGAACAATGGTCTTGTATGAGATGTTGTGGCATGTTTAGAGTTGTTCATGTTTTTATGTCTAAGTCATTTGATTACCATATTGATTTTATAATGGTTGTATTTACTTAGTTGTTGTAATCCTAAACGTATCATTGAATGAACTTGTATATGTAAATATTGATGTATGTGATGGAAGGGTTTTAGGCCTATTTTAGATATTGATTATGTTTAATTATAAAGGATGATAAATGGGGCATTATTATGAAAGGGTAATGAAAGGAATTAATAATATGAGAAGGAATTGTAATTTGATTAAGAGTAAAGCTCATTTTGGGTCCCTAACAAAAAATACGGTTCCCACTTTAGTCCCTTACAAAAAAAATAGTCCTGAGGTCCTTAAGAAATTCAAAGTGGATCCATTTAGTTGAAATCGTGATCCCTAACAAATTCAAAAAAGACCCACATTAATCCCTCAAAAGGACTAAAATGGGTCCACTTTGATTTCATAGGGACCAGACGACTAATTTTTTTTGTAAGGGGCTAAAATGAGGATCATATTTTTTATTATGGACTCAAAAGGGGCTTTACTCTTTGATTAAAGTGCACCAAGGTATGTTGATCCTTCGGATGCCACCCATTTGGTCTTCAGATACCAGTTTTGAGTATTGAAAAAAACTTGGATAATGTGGGAAAAATGATGTAAAAACAAAGGAGACTATGTCGAAATTTCTAGAAAAATAGTGAGATTTTACCCTAACTTTGAGAGAACATAACTTTCTTCACAGGGGTCCAAATAAGGTGTACCATACCTTGTTTTGAAGCTTAGGATGTTCCCTATATTTTCAAAAAATTTGGTGTTATTCGGAGTTTTATAAGCTTCCATGTTTGTGTCTGAATAAGAGTTGTTCTGTTTCGCGCTGAAGTTGACAACATTGGTATTCATTTTTGAAAAATTCGTATCTCTCTCACTTCTTACCCAAATTAGGCTTATGATATATCAAATTGAAACTTGGTGGAAAACATAAATGTGAAACGACTAAGGCTTCAAAAGCAGTGAAGGATGTTAGTGAGCCGTAAATGCAATTTTGACAGTTTTAAGGAAGTAACTTACGACGAGTGTATCCGAAGTTGTAGATCTCTAATTGAGGTGTGTGATACCTTGTTGGAAAGGAAAAAGAGTGTAGAATAATATTTCAAAAGATGGGAATTTATGGAGAAGTAGTCCAGTTGTAGTTTTGGAAAAACTAAGTGTATCTCAAGTCTGTAAAATGTCAAATAGTGTATTTTGCTTTCTTGGTTTATGGGAACAACTTAGCAGTTCTTTTATAGACTTTGTATGATGTTAAGGCATAATATTTATGATTCCGTAATAGTTTGAGTTACAATCACATTTTTGAAAAATGTTGAATACAGACATTTTATAAACTTAAGAATTTTGTAAACGGTATTAAAAAGAATAAGTTTTTCCTGTATTTTTAAATGAACTGTTATGATTGTAACTGCACTTAATATCATAATTGATGATAACATTACCAATCGTGAATGGGGTGTTACAAGTGTGTTTCAAGTAAGTTCATAGGGTTAAACCTATAGTTTGTGGTATGTTTGTTGTATGTAAATAAATGTCAAGTTATGGATTTTTAGGTCTGACTTGTGGTATGAGCATAAAATTTTCAAGTATAATAAATTAACAAGTAGTGTAATATGATGTGAATCATGTGATATTGTGGATCAAGATCAGGATTCTGAGGATTTGGAATAGCTTTTTGTATCTCAAGTAAGCTTGACATAGGAGCTTCGAGAGGTAAGCTCCTGTTTTAGGGGTTTTCTTACCTATGTTGTTCCACCACGGTCCAGTAGAACTTTGGTTTTATGATTGTGTGACTGTATGTTAGATATTAGTATAGTTGCATTCATATAGGTCTTTTATATTATGTGTTATGTATGATATTATATGTTGTGATGTGATGTGGTATGTTGTTTTAATATGTAATTTGTGGATTGTGAATATTTATGTTAGACTTACATATATCAGACCTATGGTGTTGGGGAGTATATGATGGCTCTCCTAATGTGGGATATAGCCCTGGAGTATAGCCAGAAAATTATAAATATATATTGGACTCTCCTAATGTGGGATATAGCCCTGGAGTATGTCACTGGATATGTTATGTATATGTTGAATTATATGGTGTATATTGAAATATATGATGTATTCTATGCTATGTTATCTGACCTTTCATGCAAGAAGTGAACTCACGGATGGAGACTTATCAATGAGTCCCGAGTTTACTGAGATAGTTGAATCTCACCTCGTCTGGGGACTTATATTTCAGGTGTACCAGTAGTAGCAAAGAGCTTGCATGGGACTAGATTCTCAGCTTTTTAGGATTGGATATGATATTTGGATGATTGTGTAGATATTTTGTAGCATTGTATAATTATGTACATGCATCGATTGTAGATATTTGTAGAGATCTGAGTAGTTATGTATATGTATATAGACATGTATGTATATATTATTAGGTGAATTAATGTTAGGATTGGCACGGAGCCATATTTATGGATTATGTCTAGAAATGGATTGGACTTGCGTGTTATCAAGTATCAAGTTTGAATGTGGGATTTTGTCCCTAGTGTCTAGATTACAACCGTTATGCTATCTGTGAGTCTCTATCCGAAATGGTACATGATATCATATTCAGATATTGATTTGATCATTAGTTATGATCACAAGATTTCAGGTTTAAATTTTGTACATGTATGAGACTGTACAGTTTAAGATAAATTGAAAATCCAGTTGTGTAGGTAAATCAAGAAAAAGAAAAGTTAAGTCTTCTACTTCAGAATTTAATTATTCTGCACTTTAAGTACCATATGTGAGTTAACAAACTGGCTGCAGAAGGAGGTTACAATGGGGAATTGAACCATTGATGAAGAAGGACTTGTTCTTCGCATAAGGGCGATCAACATCACACGACTCCAATAAATATAATTGGAACATTCAAAATGTGGGTTACCAAAAAAAGACTAGGATGGTCACCACTAGTAAGGAAGTAAGGATTGCCAAATGTTAGGATCATGTGCTTACCATTGGGACAAAAGGTATAATTGTTAATCAAGGCACAACTTTATTTCTTTGCTTAGGGCATACATGAGGGGTTGCACATTATTGCTAATAGGTCAGGATGTTAAGCCTTAGGCGATTATTCCTGTGATCGCACAGAATAAATTGTTGGGCCATCATAACCCCTACAATCCCCTTGCCCACAAAATTACTTCGTGGGCGGCTCGAACTCGTGACATTGCTTTAATACCAAGTGTTATGATCAAGCACTTATCACTAGGCCAAAAGCTATAGTTGTTAGTCAAGCCCATCTTTATTTCTTTATGCATTTTGGCTCTTTATATATAAGGGGCGTTTGATAGAGGAGAAAAGGAAATTTACTAGTAAAATACAATTACTAGGAAAATGGTGGGAAATTGAGTTTGGTAGGAAAGTTTAAAAAAAGTTGTCTGGTAGGTCAAAACATTATTGAAAAAATTGAGTTAAATTTCCTAAGTCTATATTTGTTTTAAGATGAAATATTGATGGGATAATGGGTAAAAATTACGAAACTAACCTTTTTAACTTTTGAATATGAAATAAAAAAATTATTGTAACCTAAAAGTGATAAACGAGGGTCATGAAATCTTGCAAGTGGTTTTTTCTTCTACAGATTGGTGCTCATTTTTTCCTTGCCTGGGTAAACTCAAAATACCACCATGCAAGTGGTTTTCTGGAACTGTGATAAACATGATATTTTGCAAAGAAATCACAAAGGCTGGACAATCGATTTTCCTACTTAAGTTTTTTTAACTCTGGTACCAAACATGGTCAAGTTCAAAACCCAAAGGAAGTTGCCTGTGTATCTATACCAAAATCCTCTACCAAATATTCCCTTAAGAATGACTCATGGGATTAATAAGAAATATAAAGAGCCTCACACTAAGAGAAAAGGTCACTGCAAAAAAAAATTCTTACACGCAAAACGAATCTCTATAACTTATGTAGCACCGATACCGACACGCGACACGGGACACGATACGACACGACACTCCGACACGTTAATTCTAAAAAATATCAGATTTCGACACGTTAGGACACGTTTTGATATTAAATAACATTTTAAATTTATGTAGTGTATGTTATATTTAATATTCAATAATTTAACAAAAAAATGAATCTATACTTATAATATTCATAAATTTTATAAAGAAACATAAGATATCACAAATATTTATATTAAACTCAATAAAATAGTAATCGTAATCCAACCAATCTAATAGTTGAAATTAAAAACTCAACACAATACAACCTTTAAACCTTTTTTTGAATTCTATAACGCGTGTTAGAGTGTCGGGGAGTGTCGGAGTGTCCGAGAGTGTCGGGAAGTGTCGGACACGACACGTCAGGGGTTTTGAAGTGTCGGTGCTTCATAGTCTATAACATAACAGAATCACTTTTCCTACAACATAACTCTTATAAAACCCTTTTTTTTTTTTTGCGGACCCCACAAAATGTTGTGTGTGTAGAAAATTTTTTGTGATTATGTTAAATGATAGAAGATAAACCCATGATATATAGATAGAGAAAGAAAGAAATTTTAAAAAGTCTAACTTCTACACACAGAATTTAATAGACTTCAAGTCCGTATAGAAGTAATGAACAGTTTTTAAGAAAATAGATTTCTTTTAAAAACAAAAAACAAATTTAAGAAAAGGGAATTTGTCAATTTCAAGGTCTATGCGTGATATAAGATTTATTAATAACTTACGGTAGTATTTATTGATGATTCTAGTTGGCGAAAAAAAAAATATTTGAACCAAAAAAAAATTAGTTAACATAATTTCATTTTATTAAGGATTTATCGTTTCTCCATCAATATGAAATAAAATTATCTCGCTTACCAAAAAAAAAATTGTTTTCATCAACCCCTAAACTACGTCATGTTGGGAAGTTAGATGAATTAATGAAAGATATTTTTAAAATTTTATTAATTAAATGAATTTTATTAAAAATATCCTCTCTCTTTTTGTAAACATTAAAAATATCCTTTATTAATCCCCCGGAAAACGATGTAGTTCATATATATAGAGATAATTTTATCTCATGTTAACAGAGAGATAATAAACTCTTTTATTAATTAAGCCAATTCTTATTGACTTAGAAAATGAAATTTAAGACAATAAAATGATTTTTGAAAGAAATTAGTCGTCGGGTACTTTATCCACAAGCTTCAATGATGACCAATGTTTTATAGTGAAATGAAATTATCACATCTTTAATCTAGCAATCCCCACTTCATAATAGGGAAAAATTACTCTTATGTTACATGTGGTAACTTTCTCTCCTACACACCCTTCGATAACTGTGCCACCTTTTTTCTTTTCTTTTCTTTTTATTTTTCAGATGGTGGAGCCACAAATTTGTCTCTATGACATGAGATAACTTATCTCCTTTAACATGAGATTAATAAAACCCTTAATAATAAGTAAAAATGTATTTTCAAAAAAAAAAAAATAAGTGAAAATGATTCGTACTTTAAAAAAATATAAATAAATATGAAATGGGATAGCACCACATTGTCATTTTGGGGTCATGGTCACCCAAAAATTTCAAAATTTCAAAATTTCAAAAGGTACTCTAGGTTCTAATTTTATTTTTATAACATAATGCGGTAATCTTAAATCTTTAGTTTGCCCCCACAAAAATTTTATACTGGCTTTGTTCACGGGATACCACATATGACGATGAGTTTTTACCATTGCCCTTACAAGTTTTGAATCGTCTATTGAATAGTCATTTAAGTTTAACTTTCCACATAATCTTCATTTAACTTCATTTGATCCCATCTTTTCAATTGTGAATATATCCAGTCAGCAGCTAAACTAGACGGAGATCTAGAGAAGATTTTTTGATGGGCGGGACTATGGTGGTCCCTCTCAAAAATAAAAAAAATAAAAATGAGGGAAGGAGGGTAAAAAAATCAAAAAGAAAAAGGTGGAAATGGAAGAACATTTTTCATTTATAGAAAAAGAATCACTGAATAAATGGTGGGCCTGGAGCATGTTAAATTTTTTTGAGAGATCTAAGTATATAACTTATGTCTCGTTGCAATCATTGAATCCTCGCTAGCGTGGGGAAAAAAATGTGCTCCAGGCCCACCTAATGATTTGGTGTTCCCTATCACAAAATTAATTTTTTTCTTTTTCTTTTTACCCTTGTGATTTTTTTTCTTTTCCAATTTTACCCCTCATTTACACTAAGGGACCACCTAAAAATTGGTGGTTCCGGTCCATAATAATTTCTCTCCCAGCGTGGTATAGAGTACGGGATTGTATACTTACAACTTACAAGGAGGTGAGCATCATTTATCTTGCACGAATACTGACACGGGACATGATAAGACACGTCGACTCGTTAATTTTAAAAAATATCATATTTCAATATGTTAGGACATATTTTGATAATAAATAATATTTTTAATATATATAATTAATTTATATTTAGTACGTATAATAGTCCATAATAAATTATATAATCAATCAAATATTCAAATTTCATAACACAAATATAAAGCAAAAACAATTTTTCATACCTTGTTAACTTTTTTTTGTCAAATTCCATAATAGAAAAAAATTGACTTATAAATTAATTTTTTATTTTTAGTTAATAAAATAAAATCTAGACCTAAAAAAAAGTGTCGGATGTGTGTCGGAGCGATGACTGCGTGTCAGAAAAAGTTGATCGTATGTCGGAAACACGTGTCGAAAAGTGTCAGAGCGTTGACCGCATGTCCTAAAATATTGATCAAGTGTTAGACGAGTGTCGGAACGTATCGGAGTGTGTCAGTGAACACGTAATTTTTTTTTTCAAAAAATATGTCGGTGTTTTCTTGGTGAGCACCATTTCATTCGGTTTGTTTTTTTTACTCTTAACCAATTTCAAAAGGTAATTTGATTCTAGAACAAATTTAGAGAAAATAATTCGATTCTTAAATTAGTTTAAAAAGTATGATACATTTCAGTTCGATTCGATTTATGGGAAAATATTTTCTTATGTTGCATGAGAATTCAACTATCATGTTAGTGATCCTTCGATTTGCGTGCAAAGTTTTTTTTTTTTAAATAAATATGGGGCCCACCACTATTGAGTCACAACATGATAATTGAATTTGTGAAACCAATGCGCTTAAAATAAGGAGTTCATTTATTCAAGAGTTTTGATGATAACAAACAAGCATAGAAGCGACGTCAAAGATAATACAACTCGCAACAATCAAAAGTCAAAGGAAGCAATTCAAACAAGTCAACAAGAGCAAAGCATTCAGAACACAAGATCAAGATTGAAAACATACTCTTGAGAACTTAGATCTATATGTAAAGGTAATTGATTAATGATGCATAAATGAGTTTTATGCATGCATTATCCATGTCATCAATCACTTGAAAGCTTTGATTATTATGAAAAAGACCCTTGACATGTTTCATAACCTCAAAACATTCTGTACAAGTCAAGGAAATACATTAAAATTGATTAGAGACTAAAATGAATGCTTTACAACTCATAAATCTGCATAATTGATGATCTGTCAAAGAAAGTATTCGAATACTCCATTGGCTGTATTCGAATACTTATGCTGAGAACAAAGTATTCGAATACCTTGAGAAAAGTATTCGAATACCAGTTGAAGTATTCGAATACCTCCCGATTAGTATTCGAATACTTACTGGACAGTAAGCAGTATAAACTACTATAAACAGCTAGTTTTGCGAAAATGGGTGTTCAAAGGGTCATGGGGCCCTCTATAAATAGTGATCACTATTTTCATTGATAGGACACCTTTTCTAATCATTATTCTTGCTCTATTTCACATCATTTGCTACTTTCCATCATCTTGTATAATCTGTATTACAAGAGTACAAATTCTTTTCTAAATACTCTCATTCTGTTCATTTGTGTTGAGGGTAGTGAGACCCTAGTGAAAGAGGTTGTTCATAACCTAAGTAAGTGAGTGGAAGTGTAAAGGTTTCAAGAATCAATATTCTTGAAGGTTGTAGTGGTTTGTCAAGCACCCTTGAAGCTTGATATTTAGTGGAAAGTTGAACGGGCGGTTTCAATCTGGACGTAGGTCATGGTGGTGGTGACTGAACCAGGATATATAGTGTTTGCAATCTCTCTAACTCTTTATCTCTTTATATTAGCATTATTTGATTACTTGAGCTTATTTATCTCTTGACTTTACATACCATTTTCTTGTGTTAATTTCTATTCTCTAAGCTTTTCTTGTGTCAAATTATATTAACTCAAGAAAATCGATTTCAAGAAAGGAAGTGAGGCATTTTGTGAAAATATTTTTAAAACTCAATTCACCCCCTCTTGAGTTTGAGACCACTTGTCCAACAGAATTCTCATACCTCGATTTATATGGTTTTTGATACTCTTAAGAATGTATATGATTCTATTCAATTTGATTTTTAGTGAAAAACGAATCAAATGAGTAACGTGATTTGGTTCATGAACCGAATCGATTTTTAAAAAAAAAATTTATTTAGTTCTTAAACTAATGTTTAAAAAATATGATTTTTTTATACATATGAGCTCGCAGTCAAATTTGATTCAATCATTTTTTTTCACGGTCATAGGTTCTATAAAACACAAGTAAAAAAAAAAAAAAAAAAACACTGAGAGGATCCAAGTATGAGAAAAATATGTCACCATAACAAATATGTAGGAGAGTCGAACTTCGGTCTTAAAATTTTAAGCTTGCGTTAAAATGTGTCAGCCTAACCTAGTTTGTTATCTGTTATGAATATAATTATCGACGTGTGATCTATTTTATTTACAAAAAAGCTAAGTTTGTGTTTAAATGTGTTAGTCTGACTTAGCTTGTTACATGTTATGAATATAATTATCGGCATGTGACCTGATTTATTTATAATAAATAAAAGCCTTATTTAGCCCTGTTAGATAAAAATAAGACAACACAAATTTATTCAAACATAATATATGATCAACAACACTGATAATTTCACAAAAATTCATAAATTCAATGTATATCCAAACAGTATAATATAGAACAAAATCATTTAAAATTTTTATTTAACCAATAAAATGATTTCAGGAGAGAGAGAGAAAGTCATTACGAATAGTATAAAAAATATAAAAAAAAAATAGCATATTAAGTTAGTCTAAAATGCTTTAAGGTCGAATTTTTGAATTGGAACATGAGATATTTTTATTAAATGAACTTTTATATAAGTGCCGGCCCAAAGACTAGGGCTGGCAAAATGGGCTGAGCTCGTCGGGCTAGCCCGCCCCGCCCACCAAACAGGGCGGGCTGGGTTGAGTTTTTCAACCCACCAGCCCGCCAAACCCGCCAGCCCGCTGGGCTCGGCCCGCCACGGGGCGGGCTAGCCCGCCAAACCCGTTTTTTTTTTGTTTTTTTTTTTAGGTTACCCAATTGTTATCTAACTTCATGCCCTAGATTTCTTTGCTTGCAAGTGGCTTTTTCGAATTGTTGTTGGCTGCTCATACAATACTTTGTTACTTGTTTTGTTATTCTGTTTTACCTTGATATGATTTTATTTTTTATTATTATTTCTGGATTGAAAGATGCATATTTATATGTAGATTATTAAACACTGATCTTCTTGGTTTCATAAGCACATTAGGATTTCATGCAGATTTTTATATGCTTTTATGCAAAAAAAATTATGTGTTTTCATGCTGAATTTAGATTTTTGTATTTTATTTTTATATTTTTTTTATTTTAGGCGGGCTGGCCCATAGCCCGCCAACCCACTCATAAAACGGGTCGGGTTGCTCAATTCAACCCATTTTGTCAAAATGGGCCGGGGCGGACTAGCCCATTTTAGGCAGGCCAGTGGCGAGTCGGGGCGGGCTGACCCGTATTGCCAGCCCTACCAAAGACTTTTGAAATACTATGGAAGATGATACTTTCATATATAAAAGAATTTGTCATGGATAAAAGGGTGGGGGGATGCAACATTATAAGCAAATTTTCTGAGTGAGTCATAAAAAAAAATAGGTCATTTTAGAATACATCAAATCATGAAGGAGGTAAGTGATAAAAAATATTAAGAATTAGTAATTCTAAAATAAAATATAATAATTAAATAAAAAATCAAATTCCTTAATTAACGTCAACATCGACCATTTAAAATATAAAGATAAAACTTAGACTTAAGATATGTATATGGGTTTATCATCCATCATTTAACATGATCAGAAAAAGGGTGCACAGCAAACAAAAAAAATTCTGGCACGCAAAATGAATCTCTATATCATTACACAATCAGTTTTCTTATAAGATAACTCTTATAAAACCCTACGTATAAAAATGAAAGAGTGGAAACATTTGTTTGTAGGAAAATGTAAATACGCACACGGAATTGGCCACATACAAAGTAAAACCAGCAAACAAGTCTTTTGTACTTTGCCGGAACTACAGAACCGAAACACTTACATATAATAAACACACACAAGCGAATGAAGTAGAAGTAGAAGAAGAAGAAGAAGTAATCATCAATGGCGAATGAAGTAGTAGAGGGATTGAACTTCGAGCAGAGGCATGGAAAAGAGAGGGTGAGGGTGGCACGTGTGTGGAAGAGCAAGGAAGGTCGACACTTCGTTGTGGAATGGCGTGTCAGCATAAGCCTTCTCTCTGATTGTGTCAATTCTTATGTTCGTGATGATAATTCTGACATTGTTGCCACTGATACCATGAAGAACACTGTAAGTTTCTTTCTTTTTAACCCTTTTTGCTTTCTGGGTCTTTTTCTTTCTCACCCACAATTTTGTTTTTAGACCCAAAGAAAAAAAGTTTACCTTTTTATGTTTGTTTAATGATGAAGTGAAACAAGAGATGCTAGAGTTTGAAGCTTGAACTTGTAGATAAGCTCTGATTGGTGATTGCTTTATGTTCACAAGTTGGGTTTTTATTTTTTATTTTTTTGTGTTCATTTTTGTGAATTTTAACATGGGTGGTGATTTGATTTGTGGTTCTGTTGTTTAAAGGGTTATGGGTTTTCTCAATCCAGAGACCCTTTTGATCTAACTTTTTTGCCATGATGAACACTTTATTGTTTTACTCTCTCATTCTGTACTTTGTATTTTGTCTTATTTTTTATTTACTGTTTGGTTGCCGAGAAAGTCAAACATTTAAGCTCTGATCGCTGTGTTCATATGTTCACAACTTGGATTTTTCTAATTTTCTACTATGAATCTGAATCTGCGTGCTTCTTGTTGTGAAAATAAAATCTGGTGCCACTTTGATTCTATGGGTTCGTTAAAGGGACTGAATATCATGGCTAGTGATTTGATTTCCAGTTCTGTTGTTTTCTTGGTCATGAATTTTTTTAGTCAATAGACCCTTTTGATCTCTAAATGTGTGCTTCTCACTTCAGATTGTGGTTTTGAATGGTTCAGTCGTTTTTGTTGACTATGCGGGTTTTGTTATGCTACTTGGGAATTGATTACCTTGTAATTAATCATGTCTTGTTGCAAATGGATACTTACCCACCTAGGGATAACTATTATGTGAAAACACTTTTAATGTGCTTGTCTCTTAGGAACAGCTTATACCTTATTTTGTTTATCTCTTGTATTTTCTCATGAAGTGGCCAAACTTTGAGATATCAATGGATGCAGCTTATTGTAAATGCACCATTCAAGGGGAAATATCTCGAACTAATATTATATAGGATTACCAACAATCATTGTTTCCAAGTGGCAAAGAGCTTGTTCCTCTTAACCAAAGGTCTCAAGTTCAAGTCATGGGAATGAAGAAAATAATATTGAGAGTCCCGCATAATATGGGTTCGAGAGTGCTCGAACCCGATTAAATCTGTTTTGATACAGAAATTTATAATATAGGATTAAGTTTGAACATTTTAAAGTTTGATCATATATGCAAGTTTAAATCCTATTTTCTTGTTCTCGGATATGTTTATGTGAAAATGAATTTATACAGAACTGGAAATATTTGTGGTTGGTAAGAAATACTGTGTTAATGTAATATGTAAATTACTTCCAGATCATTTTCATTTGTTTTTTATTCACCATCCCCAGTTTGGTTCAGTTTTGAATTTTGAATTTTTGTTGTTAGGTATATGCAAAAGCAAAGGAGTGCTCGGAAATACTTTCTGTGGAGGACTTTGCTATTGAACTTGCTAAGCACTTTACATCAATTTACAAGCAGGTTGGTGACAGAAAATCTAATATCAACGTTGAGATTATTCGTGTTTTTCCATTCCTTAATTGTTTTTGTTCCTTTGTCTTGCAATTAGCTTTTTCTTTTTCCTTTTTCTGCTAAACATTTTGCTTTGACCAATCTTTATCTCAAATTATTTGTGTCCTTCACATATTTTCTTTTAATGTCATTACCTGGTAAAAAAAAGAACAAAGAAAACCTTACTTGGTTTTTTGTAGGTTACTACTGCTATTGTAAAGATTGTGGAAAAACCATGGGAGCGTGTTAATGTGGATGGTCAACCTCATGAACATGGTTAGTCAAACTATTATACACTCTGTAATATTGCTTGTTTTAGAAGTTACTCACATATATTCCACACTCTGTAGAGGTTTTGTCATTGTTAGCTTTGTATTTGATTGTTTGTTACAACTGAAGTTTATTTATTTAATTTTAGTTATAAAATCTGAAATATTTTGGTGATAGTTTTAGAGACTTTAGTTACCCGTTGTTTCTTTTCATCCTCAAGTCCTTTGATTTTATTTTTTTTAGGTTTCAAACTTGGATCTGAGAAGCATACAGCTGAGGCAATAGTAAAAAAATCTGGTGCACTAAGGTTGACTTCTGGTATTGAAGGATTGTCTTTGTTAAAGACAACCATGGTGAGCTTGCAATACAGAAACTCATGCTTTGATTCATGTAGTGTGTCCAATTTCTGTAATGCATGAATTTCTAAAAACGAGACATGCTATTTTTTTAATTTTGTTCCGTGACTCGTGAGCAGTCTGGCTTTGAGGGTTTTATAAGAGACAAGTACACAGCACTTCCTGAAACACGCGAAAGGATGCTGGCAACAGAAGTAACTGCACTATGGAGGTAATTTTTTCCTCCATACTGGTTTTTTTATCTGGCTTAGCAAATTTTAATAAACAAGAAGTGAGAACAAAATTGGCTTCTAGAAACAACCTAGAAGAGGCATAAGATTTAAACCAAACCCCTAAATCTTACGAACACTTGTCATGTAGGCTTAATTATGGTCAATTTCAGGCTGATTGACCATTTGACCCCTATTTTATTTTTATATTTTATCACTTTGCTCATCTTCTCAAACTATATACCAATCTGTCTCTCTCGTTATATTATATATCAATATGCTCCTGTTTGACAAAACCCTAGTTATTGGTAAGTCATTTACTCGAGTAAATGTTCATTAAACTTTGGTCAAATAAGGGCAGATTGGTATATAGTTTGAGAACAATGATAGATTGGTATATAGTTTGGAAAAAGGGACAAAGTGATAAAAAGTTTTTAAAAATGGGGGCAAAATGGTTAATCAGCCTCAATTTCATTACAATTTCTGGAAATTTTTCTTGTCATTCATTAATTATAAGATAAAGGAGCTCGCTCATACAGCATCATCCAGAAAAGGAACTGAAGCCCGAGAAGTTTTTTCACTGATCATTGCACTGGTGTTCTCTTTAACTTGGAAAATAGAAAGTCACACTTCTGAATTGAATGTGGTTGTAGGTATTCATATGAATCACTATCTAGCATCCCTCAGAAGCCGCTTTACTTTACAGACAAGTACCTGGGAGTAAAGAGAGTTCTGGTTGACACTTTCTTTGGCCCTCCGAAGGAGGGAGTCTATAGCCCATCTGTTCAAAACACACTCTACCTGATGGCAAAGGCAACACTAAACAGGTTTCTCTCTGTCCTACTCTCTTTCTGCACGTACGCAACTTCATCTATCTGCCTCTCTATCGTCCTGGCATCTCTCAGCCACATTTGGTTGTTGCCACAAATTTGATGCATATGTTATAATCATGTAGGAAGTGACAATTAATTTTTATGCTTCAGATTTCCTGACATAGCTTCTATCCAACTAAAGATGCCAAATATTCATTTCTTACCGGTCAATATCTCAAGCAAGGATGGTCAAATTGTAAAGGTATTGATTCTTTTCCCTGGAAAGTTTCAGAAGTTAATGGAACTCATTACAAATTCCTGACTGATTACATTACTATTGACTTCGTCCTTTAAAGCAAAGTAGATTGAGGAACTGTAGTTGGAAATCAAATGTGACACTATATAGTGTGGCCTTCAATTATTAGGGCAAACCCTGGTGCTCAAGGCTTCCTTGATTTGCAAGGGTAGGGATGAGTATCGATTGTATGCAGCCTTACCCTTGGATTTTTGCAAAGAGGCTGTTTCCCAAACTCGAACATGTAATCTTCTAGTCACAAGGAGAACCCTTACTGCTGTTCCAAGGCTCGCCCTCTGTGGTCTTCAAAGATATAAGTTTTGTCTTTAATTGCAGCTTTTGTCAATGACTTGTGTTAATGTAGGAAATATATATACCCACATGTCCTATATTCACTGTCTATAATTTCAAAGACTGGAGATTGAATCAAGCCCTCACTTGAGATTGGATATTTTTGGGAAGGAAAGGCCAAGTAGACCCAAAAAAACGTATAGAAGATAAGAAGTGAAATCAAGAAAACATGAATAAAAGTCAGTTATGAACCCACCATATGTCAAATAATAAACCAGAATGAACCCATTTTCTTCTTATTTTTCTTTCCTGCCCAAATATATTAGTTTCAACTCGTCTTTATCTTTAGCCACCTTTTGACTGTCCTTACTATGAAAATGTAGATTGTTCATACTACCATCACATCACATACAATAACCTCATGTGTGTTCTAAATATTTTAAAATTTACCGTGCATTTAATATTTTAAAGCTGTTGAATGATATGATGCTTATTATGCAGTTTGATGATGATGTGTATTTACCAACGGATGAGCCACACGGGTCAATTGAAGCTAGCTTGAGCCGGATTTGGTCAAAGATGTAGAAACTACTGACACATCTCAGCTCATCCCTTCTGTCAATTGAAGGTGCAGCCTACACTATGGTGCTTATCATGATTTAAGATCATGTACCTAGTAAACCTAGCCAGAGAGATACTGCTTTCAATAAACATGTCATATAATGTTAAGTCTCTTTTGTTTTCTTTACTTTTTCTTACATGAGAAGTAATATAAAAGGATAACCTGATGAAGGATATTCTACAGGTTGTTCCAATGTATATCAAAACTGTTGTTGGGTCATGCTTAGTTCGGATGTCTGAAATTCCAATAAATTCCTAGTGTTCTTACGGAGCATGAGATCAGAATTATTTATGATATTGATGCAATTCTTGTATTTTGACGAGGGTGAGTCTTGGAGCAACAGTAAAGTTGTTTATTATGTCGCAAGGTTATGGGTTTGAATTTGGGAAATAGTCTCTTCGTAAAAATTGTAGGGATAAAATTACGTATAATCGATCTTCATTCCTACCCTCACACCTCACAAGTCAGGAAGTCTTGTACATTGAGATTTGACGATGCGATATTCATATTTTGGTCATACAAAGATGATCATAGATTATAGTTTTTGTTTTGATAAGTTATTGACTATTTAGATTCTTGCCTATTTGACAATTTTTTATTTCTTTCCTGCTTTTTTCTCAATCTCTCTCTCTTTTCTCACACGTATCTCTATACTCGCTTATACTTTTACATGGATCATGTGCTCAGGTCATCTTCATTTCTGAATATGACACAACATGATCTGAATCTGATCATTCCTTGAAGGAGTAGATAAATTTCATCTTCTACACATTATCCAGACTCAAAATAATCTGATATCCCTAAAAGGTTTCAATCATAAAATTTTAAAATGAGTTTCATGATGAAATAAAATATTATTAATCAACATACCTGAGGTATGCAAGCCTGTTTGGCTTAGTTTGAAGACTAGCAGATAAAAATGTTAAGAGTAAAGAAAATGAGCACATTTATTAGTAAGAGAAGTACAATCCTGAAATAATGTTGGGATTAATAGAATCAAGGGGAAGGATATCTTTACAATTTTTTTTACAAATTACATTAAATATGACCGGTCATATATTCTTGATTAATGTATGACCGGTCAGATATAGTGTAGTTTGTAAAAGAGTCCGTAAATAAGAAATTTGTAAATATAACCTTCCCCTAGAATCAATAGTGAGTTTATTGACTAAAATCTAAAATTTAGGATACTTAAATTCATTTTATAATCGAATTACTAGCTAAATGTGTATTTGACTAAGCCCCATAAATCACTATAAAAAGATGGAAATTTGAGTTTATTAGAGTGATCAGGAGGATGTTTTTGAGATTATTTATCACAAATACAATGTTCACATTGAAAAGAAGAAACATCATTATTGATAAACAACTTTGGACGCAAGAACTTGAGATAATTGAAGCTTAGTATAACTTAAACGTTTATGCCAAAGCATCACATCAGAATTTGAAATAGTGGAGAAGGAAAACTTAGATTGTGTTTGAGGTTTTGAAAAAGAATCAGCAAAAGCAAAATAATCAAGACCACTCCGTTCCATAGCATTGTTGATCATCATCTTTGAAGCCTAATCATGAAATTCACAACCACTAGGAGAAAAAATCACTGCACAATTTTGATTTTTGGATAAGTTGATAACTGAAATTAAATTGTATTTTAATTTAGGAACGTAAAGAACAGATTTCTTATTTAAGCCACTCAAATTCAATTCACCGATTCTAGTCACAAGAAAGTAACTTCCGTGTGCCACTGTAATTTTTGTCTTCCTATCACAGCTTTTGTAGGAAGAAAACAAATGTGCATATCTAGTCATGGGGTCTGAATCAACCATCCAACTGGTGAAATTTTCATGAAGAAAATAGAGGTAGTACAAATGTTTACCAAGAAAATAGAGGTAGTACAAATGTTTACCACACCCACACTCACACAAGGTAGTACAAATGTTTACCCACAGGTAGGATCCTTTGACACCGGTGTCAAATTTAGTGAGTGTACAGTGACTAGATGTAAAAATCGGTCCAATGCACTATGTTCTCCCGCGAGAATACAGTTATAATAAAATTATAACTATATTCTCCCGGGAGAACACCATTGTAATATTTTTGCACTATGTTCTCGCGGGAGAACATAGTGCACCGGACCGTCCAGTCACTTTATTTTCATTTTTTCCATATATATATAATCTTACATTTAATATATTAAACTTGAATCGGTCATTGACTTGACTAGGTATTGGGTTAAAGGGTTATAGGTTCAATCAGTAGATTACTCGTTCAACCAACTAAACCAAATTTATATAAAAATATATAATAAATGATTAGTGTTGTAGGCGTTCATAAGAAAGCCATTGGTTAGACAACAATTTAAAACTAGTCCACCAACTTGATATCGGGTTGAATGGAGAAAAAAAATTTTAAGCTCCCGTCTCATGCCAATTTCTGGTGGTCCCTCTCACAATCAAATTTTTTGTTTTCCTATTTTATCCCTGCTTTAATTTTCATTTTCGTTTTTTACGTCTTTATATGTGAGTGGAAGCACCTAAATTTTCTATGGGCGTGGATCATAAAATTCTTTCTCGTTGATTGGACAACCAATGCACCAACCGGACCAATAGCCAGTCTAGTTCGAGTTGAACCACCCGGTTCGTTCCGGTTTTAATAAGAGTGCTTGCACCTAAACATTACAAACAATAATCCCACGATTTTGGATTAGTCAAATACCGTTATCCTTGATATTCTAATTTCAGATTCCATCGTATGCCTAGAAAAACAGTAACTGGATCTCTTGTGTTTTTGTGTGTTTTTGGGTTAAAAAACAATTAAGGGTCAAAAATCAAAGAAAAAACAAACCGGTTAAAATTCCCATGATTGTCCATTCTCATAGTTGCATTCACCCTTGTCCCTTATGAGACCCCACCTATCTACCAACCTAATAAATTAACAACTCGCATATATTTGGTTTCTCAAGTCAACCTGTGCTAAACACAACCCAGAATTCTACTCTTGATGTGATCATCTACACTTCTTCCCTCCCTAACAACAAAACAACATTCAAAACATAAAAACTTCACTCACCACTAAATATATACACACATGCACACCAAAAATGGATTAATTAAGCTCTTCTAAGCCCTCCAAAACAACCATGTTAATGCTTTTGCATCTCTTTGCCTTCCTAATCCAAACTCAAACTAGTACAAGCTCTGTGATTGACCCCAATACTTTTTCCTTTATTTCATTCAGCCCTGAAAGTTGCACTAATGGTGAACTTCTCTGTATGGGATCAGCCACTTCTGGCAATGGGTATTTAAGTCTCACACCAGAGAAACAACCACAACAAAATAACAATTCAAGTTTACCATCATCTTCAACAACCAACAAAATAGGTAGGGTTCTGTACCCTCATCCTGTACATGTTTGGCCAGCAATTATCTCTACCACCTTCACTCTTAGGATCACTCCCTTTACGATGAATTCAACCAGCTCTGGTGATGGAATGGCACTAGTGTTTGCACAAGATAATAGGCCCTCACCGAATCATAGCTATGGCTCATATCTTGGCCTGTTTGATAAATCTACACAAGGTAAATCCAGTATATTAAATGGGTGTATCATGACCACAAAAAATTTCCTACACACACAACATTTTGTGGGGCCCGCAGCAAAAATACAAAAACAAAAACTCTGGCACGCAAAATGAATCTCTATAACATAATACAATCACTTTTCCTACAACATAACTCTTATAAAACCCATATTAAATTTTGCAAAATATCACTGTTTCAAAGTTAGACCATTTTTATACTTTGCTTGTTTGGAAAAAAATAAAAATAAAGAGTAGAGTGTATTGGAAGGTGTGACTTCTTGTTTTATTATCTGAAGAGTTAATAATATAAGAAGGGAAAGAATCAACCAATGAAAGAATAATAAGTTATACTAAATTTTAACCATTGATTCACTTCTATCTAATGGTTTTAATTTAGCGTTCGTCACTTCTACTGTTGATGCAGATGAGAAATTTTGCAACAATCACATTTACATTAGGATTCACATGCAAATCCTGGCATTTAAAAATAAAAATAAAAAAAAGCCAAGATCCGCGTGCGTATCCTGACTTTCTATGTGTTGCTGCAAAAAATTTCTTCTGCAGCAACAACAGAAGTAATTTTGCCTAGTCATGTGAGCAGTTAGATGTACGCAGGATCAACGACTAAGATTGAGATTCTAACTTATACCGGCATAGAATATTCTTGCCCCATATAAGTATGGTGTGATTTTTTTTTTTATTTTTTTTTTGCCTAATTATCATTTCTGAATCTTAGATTTCAAATTTGTGAGTTTCACAAATATTGAAAATGCACACACATGTAATCAATCAAGTAAGAACATTCCAATAACCAAATATAAGAATGTTGTTGTCCCAATTGAGGGCAGAATGTCTTTTTTCTTTATTTTTTAGTTATGAGTTAAGACACCTTGTCATGACCAAATATGAAAGAAAATTTTTATATTATGTAATGATTCCAATGTGCTTCTTTGACAAAATTACATCAGCATGGTGCATAATGTCACCATGCACCAAACATAGGTTGTCTTGACTCTGTGACTCTTCAATTACCTAACTCTGCAGGATAAAAAGGAAAAAAACATTTTAATCTAAACTAAAAATGATGTTGTGTAGGTGGGGTGTTTCGACAAATAGCTGTGGAGATGGACACTTTCATGAATGAATTTGATCCAGATGGAAACCACATTGGGATAGTCACAACAAGCATCACAGATCCAGTTGCTTTTCAGAGTCTAAATAGCACTGGCGTTGACCTCAAAAGTGGAAGAGACATTGTGTTCAAAATTGACTATGATGGGTGGAATAACATGATTTTTGTCTCAGTTGGATACTCTAGAAACCAATTAAAGAGTGTTCTCAACCATTCAATCACCTTACCTGATATAATTCCAAGCACAGTTTATGTAGGTTTCACAGCCTCCACTGGCATGACTATTCCTGAAAGCCATCAAGTCCTCAATTGGGTTTTCACATCAGTGCCACTACCTGTTCTTTCTGTTGAACCTAGAAAAGTTGACACCTTTAAGATCATATTGATAATTGGCATACCAGTTTTTGTGTTAATTAGCTTATTTCCTTTTATTTGGAAAACTTGGAAGAAAATATATGAGAGGGGTAATAAGGAGGAGGATATAGAAAGCATATCAAGGACAGTTGCAGATATCCCTAAGATGTTCACTTACAAGCAACTGTTAAAGGCCACATGCAACTTCAGCAAAGAAAATCTTTTGGGCAGAGGTGGATTTGGTGGTGTTTATAAAGGCGTCATATTAGACACTGGAAAAACTATAGCAGTAAAGAAGATTTCAGCAACCTCTAAACAAGGTATGTTCTGTTAACTTGTGAAAAATTATATGGACATGGGTGGTAGGGTTGGATATCAGTATGTAGAAAAGTTGGAGATGATGAAGTCACTAAATTTGCAATGAAGCCAATGGTGTCTAACCTAAACCTATGTAGAATTTTCCCAATCAACCATTGGTTTTGTTGAAATATGTAGTCCCACATTGGTTGGATGAACAACTAATGCGGCCTTTAAAAGAACCTTGGGATACACCACCCCAAAAGCTAGCTCAAAGGGTGGGAGTGCCCAAGGCCTTATAAAGGCCACATTCATCCAACCAATGTGGGACTACATATCTCAACAGGTTTTAGTTAGAGATATAATATAAAATTATTCATGTGTCTTCACCTAATAGCTTAAGTTTTTGGGATAGTTGGTATATGAAAAGATAGCCTCTAATCAAGTGGTCTAGAGTTTCGATCTTTGCCACCCTTAATCTTTTAATAAAAAGTTGAACTTCAACACTAGGTAGATGGCATGTGAATTATCCACGATTCAAGCTGAAAGGGCTTTTGCATGAAAGGGCGTGTCAGAAATGTAATATAAAACCATTCATGTGTGTTCATGCAACAGTTTAAACTTTTAGGATAGTTGGTTCATGATATTGTCAATTTTTGAACCTACTTAAAAGTAGCTGCACTTGCACCTTGTTTGTCACATCCACCATAATCTCCATAAGACATCTCCACCCTTTGGTTTTCTTCTATTCTTGACCATTTTGTTTTCCCTTGTTTCTTTGGTTGTCTATACAGGTGAAAAAGAGTTCTTAGCTGAAATATGTACCATAGGGCGTCTTAGGCACAAAAACTTGGTGCAGCTCCAAGGCTGGTGCAATGAAGGTAAGAATCTTCTCTTGGTTTATGATTATATGCAAAATGGAAGCCTTGACCACTTCATAGGCAAGGATGTTCTGGACTGGAAAACCAGACACAAGATATTAACAGGATTGGCATCAGCATTACTTTATCTTCATGAAGAGTGTGGAAACCCTGTTGTTCACAGAGATGTTAAGCCTAACAATGTAATGCTGGATTCTGATTACAATGCTCATTTAGGCGAT
Source organism: Gastrolobium villosum (assembly GCA_032173675.1). Classification (NCBI taxonomy): domain Eukaryota; kingdom Viridiplantae; phylum Streptophyta; class Magnoliopsida; order Fabales; family Fabaceae; genus Gastrolobium; species Gastrolobium villosum. The sequence continues at coordinate 74,724 of JAVKPL010014133.1, forward strand.
TTCGGGTTAGCAAGATTACTCAAAAATGAAGATTCAGTAACCACAAATTTTGCTGGAACTCCAGGGTATTTGGCACCTGAAATAGGCTTTACAGGAAAAGCAAGTCCTGAATCAGATGTGTATAGTTTTGGCATGGTTGTGCTTGAAGTCATATGTGGAAAAAGGTCAAGATGGGTTATGGAAGAGAGCAGTTTGGTAGATTGTGTGTGGAATTTGCATGGTGAAAATGCATTGCTTGATTGTGTTGACAAGCTATTGGAAAACCAATTTGATGAGGAACAAGCTAAAAGGGCATTGATGGTTGGACTTGCATGTTTGCATCCTGATTCACTCTTTAGGCCAAGGATGAGAAAAGTGGTGCACATTTTTTTGAACCCAAATGAACCTTTAATGGAATTACCAAGAATGAGACCCACTGGAGTTTATGTAACAGTTTCTTCACGTACTTCAATTACAGATTTTGGCTCTAGAGGTGAGTTAAGAAGGCTTCAATCATCAACAACATCATTGGATGAAACTTGTATTGTGGATGAAGTATAATCAGCAGTGACTGCATTTGAAGCTACATTCATTATTATATTAAAGAGAAAACAAGGTTAATTGAGAACAGTTATAAAAAGGAAAAGATTTTCATGGGAACAAATCTGAATTATGTATAATTTGCATCAGTGACATTCATTTGCAGATATCTATGAGGAGTTTTGAGTTTGAGAGAGTATTTGGCTTAATTAATTTTAGTCCTCCAAGTTTTCCTAAAATTTAATCTTCTTGGTTCTAATTGTACCAATGTTATTTTCATGATTTTTCACTTTTGCCCCCGGTTTGTTCAAATTTCATTTGTCATTAAGTGGGTTGAAATTCAAGTGGAAATGAATTGAGTTTGTAAAAGATTTTCACATAGATTTTGAAAAAAAAAACAAAAATTTAGTGATTTTCATTGGAGCTATTAATGAGCTAGAGATTGCAAGAAAGATTAAATTGTAGGAAACTAAAAGGAAAAGAGAGAGAAGTGCAAACAATGATTTATATTGGTTGAGCTAATTCTTTAGACCTATTTTTCAATAGGCAAGGGATATACTAAAGATATTCCACTATATCTCTAACACTGATTAATGAAGTACTACCAACCAAGTGATGGTGTTGTGGCCACCCACTTAAATTCCAAGATTTTACCCATCTAAAGGCTATGCAGCACGGACACCGACACGGGACACGTGACATGATACGACACGATACTCCGACACGTTAATTCTAAAAAATGTTGGATTTCGACACGTTAGAACACGTTTTGATATTAAATAATATTTTTAATTTAAGTAGTGTATATTATATTTAATATTCAATAATTTAACAAAAAAATGAATCTAAATTTATAATATTCATAAATTTTGTAAAGAAATATAAGATATCCCAAATATTTATATTAAATTCAATAAAATGGTAATCGCAATCCAATGAATATAATAATTTGAACTAAAAACTCAACGCAACCTTTGAAACTTTTTTTGAATTTTTATAACGCATGTTGAAGTGTCGGAGTGTCCGAGAGTGTCGGGAAGTGTCGGACACGACACGTCAGGATTTTTGAAGTGTCGGTACTTCATAGTCTAAAGGATAGTGGATTCGAATTATGAAAGTTGTAATTTTTAAGGAGGGTAGAGAGATACAAACTTGAAACTGGATCAATCGGGTCCATTAGGATTTTAGACACCAATAAATATCTACCAAAAAAAAAAATACTTGGTATCTTCATAGAATTAGAGCACTTCTTACTCTTTTGGGATATTTCATCTAGTGTTTGTGTTAGGAATGTGGCTTCCATACTCAAGAGGGGGGGTGAATTGAGTATTACAAGATTTTCGCAAAAGCCCCCTTCTAGTTTTTAAATAATCATTTCAAGCACACTTTGACATATGAAAAGCTAATCAATGCATTCAAACAATCCATAACATATAATGTATCACAATTATAGAACTTATACTAGCACATACAAGATATCAAAGAAACAATTAAAGTGCTAGAAATAAAGAGTTTAGAGTTTAGAGAATTGCAAACACTATATATCCTGGTTCGGTCACCACCACTTGTGACCTACGTCCAGACTGAAGCCGCTCGATCAACTCTTTCACTAATGGTCAAGCTTCACGGGTGCTTGACAAACCTTTACAATCTTCCAAGACTTCGGGTTCTTGGATACCTTTCAAGACTTCGGGCTCTTGATGCCTTACAATTTTTCACTCCAAATTTACTTAGGAATTTGGTGACCTTTCAAACAATGGGTCTCACAACCCTTTCAACTCAAGAATACAAGAAGAGAAATATTTGGAAATGAATATACACTCTCAAAGTGTGGATATACAACTTGAAGCACTATGGGTATATGGATTTTCAGGATATGAGCTCAAATATATTTGATCTTTGAAATATATGAAAGAATATGCAAGTGATAGTGTAGAAGCTCTCAAAGTATGCTTAATGTGTGTAGAAATAATGCTCTAATGTTTTTGAGTCATTGGGGATGCATATATAGTGTTTCTAAAAACTAGCCGTTGGAAAACTAGCTGTTAGAAAACTAGCCGTTGGGAAACTAGCCGTTAGAAAACTAGCCGTTGGAAAACTAGCCGTTGGAAAACTAGCCGTTATAGCCGTTGGGATCTCATTTGAAAAACTAGCCGTTTTATAGCCGTTGAGATCTCATTTGAAAAATTAGCCGTTTTATAGCCGTTGAGATCTGTCGTAGTGGTAATTGATTCACAACTTGACAGCAAGAACATTGTTTCGTATTTTGGCTATAATCTGAGTTATACTTGTCGGATTAATGTGATCTTGGTCTCGTTGGAAAGATAAAAGAGAGATCTACAACTTTTATGAAGAACACAAAATCCAAATCCATCATCTTGGATATGAAAAATTGTATGGAAGGCAGCAGCGAATTTAAGCAATAAATTCTAAGTTCAAATGTGTACTAGCTTGCTTCCAACCACTTTTTGTGAAAGATCTTGACTTGATAAATATGTTTTGAATTTATGAAATATGTCAAGTATCTTTTCCATGGATTTGAAAAACATGTTTGAAAAACATCTTGATTATGCAATTTGAAAAACATGTTTACTTTGAGAAAAACTTTGAGCTCATGCAATGCAATCTATCATATACCCTCACATATATTCTAAATATGATTTTAGATTTAGCTTCATGTCTTGTATCTTGGATCTTTTCTTGAACTTGATGCTTTGACTTGTTGGATATGACAATGCTTGACACTTTGTTGGTTTTGATCATTTTTCACCATGGTTATGATATTGTGCTTCTCTTAGATGTTGTCCATGGTTAGTTGTCTTTGATCTTGGTGTTGCTCTTGATCCAATGATCTTGCCACTTTGATATAACATCACTCTTCTTGTGTGGCTACATCATACATGTTCAAAATTCACATATGATTGATGCTTTTCGCTATTGATCAATGCACTTCTCTTTTGTTGTTGCCACTTTGTTATCATCAAAACATACCTTGTATCTACAATCTCCCCCTTTTTGATGATGACAAACTTAAAATTGAGAAATGGTTAGTATAATAAATATTCTCAAATAATGTATATCATACTCCCCCTCAATTTATGAATGGTTCCAAAATATTATAATTATGCAAGTTAAGCATTACAAACCAACATATATGTATATGGTGGAAGAATATAATTTTCTCAATTTTCATATTTTTCTCCCCCTTTGGCAACATCAAAAAGCATAAACCAAGATAAGCACGCAAACTTATGAGCGATAAAATTCCATTTCTCAAAGCTCCCCCTTAATCCATGAATGGTTTCAAAGACAAAAGTGTGAGAATTCTAGGTTCAATATGCATCATTTTTTACCTTTTTGGTGCATTCTCCCTCTTTCATCTTTGTTCTTACCATTTCTCCACATGTTAGGTAGAACTGTATTATATTTTCTCAATTGGCACTTATTCTCCCCTTAGGCAACATCAAAAGTAATTAAATAGGCAAGTCATATAATAGAGCTTCCAAATGATTCAAGTAAGTGCAAATATACTTTGGAAGTTGATTTAAATTATCAAGTGCTCAATATATCATAAATCCAACACAAATGATCCATTCAATTCAAGATACCCAATATGAGCATATAATCAAAGTATATAGCCAAATTGCCATAATATCTAGGAAATAAAATCAATAAAGAGATATCAAGACAAATGATTGCTCTGATTTTTGCTAGCGTACAAGAATATGTGCAAATTGTGGGCATGTGACTAGCATGACTTTGGTAGTAGCATGCATAAGATTTGTAGACATGTATTAAGGAAGTGGCTTTAATAGCATAAATCATTCGACATATCTACACAAGTTTTTATAGCAATATCATGTCATATACAAGCAAATAGAGAGATTAGGAGACTTAGCTAACTTATGGAGTATTTTGCAAATTAAACATTTTTGAAGTATCTCCAATATTATTATTCTTCATTCCTTTGTAAGCTCTTGGAGTTAGTCTCCATTCTCCATCACAAACATCCTTTCTATGCACAATAGAGTTAGTCTCTTTAAAAGCAAAAAATATTAACTCTTCCATTGTCATAATTATTTTATAAGCCAAGTGATGGATATAACAAATAAATGCTAGGCTCCCCCTCAAATCATGCATACTAGTAAAATATAAGTCATATCATTACAGATGCATGTATTAAGAGGAATGTATCCATTGTTATGTATGATATAAAAGGCACAAATTTTAATCCAAAAAAAAAGGCACAAATCAAAAAATTAATAACGACAAGTTATAAGAATTTTCTTCAACAAAAAAAAAAATAAACTTTTTCTTTTTGAAACACAAAATAAATCAAATGAAGTATGTTTGCCAAAACCATATAAGCACGTTATCATAAATAAGAGCTTGGCAAAATGTACTTTGTCTTAATCCATTAAGTATAAACATTCTTGAACTTAATTCCCATTTCAAAAAGAATTTAAGAAAGATAAAGACTTTTTCCATTTAAGAAAGCATATCCCTTGAGTGTAATCAAAAGAATATTGAAACATCTCTCCTCTTTTTCTCATTAGTTTAAAAGCCTTGAAATAATATAGAAATTTTGAAGACTAAGACTCATCTTTTGGATTTTCAAATGTTCACATTTGTAAATCATTTCAAAATATTGATGTTTGGAACTTCCTTAAATTTTCTCTCAATATTTGATAGCACTTTTCAAAGCAAGTAGAGAGACTATTTCATTTATATCATGTATCCAAACATTTTTCCAATTTTCAAGAATACAAAAAGGTGAAAGATACTTTCAACATCTTGAAATAGTTCTCAAGGGTATAAGGTTTTCAAAAACTTCTCTCAAATGACATAAGAGATTTTTCTTCAAAATCAAGTCAAAAGCTCATCTTGAAAAAGATTTTAATAAGAATTGTACCACTTAGAAGCAAGATGATTATTGATTAAAGTTCCAACTTAATGAAATATGCTATTGGAATCAAAATACGTATATATTCAAGAAAGGTTTACTCTATATGCAATGACAAATTTCAAGATATAAGATCTAATTATACATTTTTGTCATGCTAACCATATTTCTCATGTAAGGAAGGAACAAGTATCATATCATCCATACTATAGAATTCCATAAGAGTTAGGGATAGTGATACTTATCGAGATCAAATTTGATGTGATGTTCCTTATTCATGGTGATCCTAGGCACTTGAGCTTTCTTCCTTTAAGTTTTCCATTTGTGAGAAAGTGAAGAAAGTCTCTTTTGGTGCTCTTCATTCATCTCTTTCTTTGTCCACATATGCTTGACACTTCAATATTTGGTTGTCATATTTGATTACCAATTGTAAAGTTAACTCTTAAAGCTTTTCAAATCAAAGGTTAGCAACAAATATCATTTAAGCACATCTTCAAGCATAAATTAGATTGATGTACAACATATTATCAAATATATATTCAAACATAAATGAAGCACATATGCTCTTGAATCTTAAAATATATATTTAAGCATAGTCAAAACATGATTCAAGATTAGCAAGAAATATATGACCATCATCAAAACATATTGGGACATTTTGAAGCAAGTAATGATCATATAATTCATGTTATTATAGATTAGAAATTTTAAGCATAATCACATGTCAATCCAAAAGATACAATTTCTTTTCAAAAACCAATACTTGAAAGATCATGGAATTAGCATTTTACACATATCTTTCTTGTTTCAAGAGTATTGCATATGTCAAGCAATTAATACAAGAATATATTTAAATTCCTAATCTTCAAGTAAGCACGTGATACATTTAATCACATAACAAAGTAGTGAAATCATTTTTGTGCATGTATAACTCTAAGTAAAAACAATGATATACTCTAAAGCTCAAGCTTAAAAAGATTATCATGTTATTGTAACAAATATATGTGCCTACTAGCATATATAATAACATTTAGGGCATATTGCTAGAATAACACAATCAATAGAATATGTAAGCATAGAAAATTAATCTCGAAGAATTCCTTAATTATCATTTATAGAGCATTTAGAGCACAAAGAGGGATAGAAGTCACCGTATTTGAATTCTTTCAATTTAGAATGTGACTCCTTGAGATTATCATAAATATCCTTATACTTTATCATGCTTTCATCCCTTCTTATATGTTGGATACTTTCATGCTTTTCAAGTCTCAAGTTGAATAGACTTATTTCACTTGAATACATTCTTGAAGTAGTTGTAATCCTATAATTCAAAGCACTTTTGGTATCCACTTTTGAATACGTAGGGGTTAGTCATTGATCATCAATTCATTATGCTAATCAATAATATCACACACAAACTGAGCATAATAAGTTAAATAATCAATTTAGCATTAAGCACAAATTTAATAACATTTCCACAATTTCCTTTTCATAAACCCGTAATCGTGTAGTTAAAACTGGGAATTCATCAGTACTTCAAAAATTCTAAATTTTGGATATGTTATAGTACACATCTCAAGCTTTCTAACAAGATATAGATCATGTCAATCGGATTTCTGTAGCTCAAGATATGACCAGTTAAATTCACTGCATTAGAAATAGAGTATTTAACAAAACAGTCACAATCACGAATTTACTGGAACAATGTACACATCCAAAAATTCTAAATATTTTTAGTATTAAACTTGATTGAGCTATCTTTGTAATTCTACTAGTTTCATGCTCAAAGGATTTGTATAACTCAAGTTATGCTCATTTTAAGTAAACTAGTCAAAAATAGAGTTTATGACAGAACAACCACATTCACGAGATTTCTGGGAGCATTACACTCAACTAAAAATTATGAAAATTTCCAGAATTAAAGTTTATCAAGATAGCTTTCAATGATCACTGGTTTCACTTAAAAATGATTTCTGTAACTCAAGATATGCGTAAAACAATTCAGCTATGTTAGAAATCAACATATAAGTGAACAACTATAGATATAATCATGTGTCATTCATAATTTTCAGCATTCAAATCAAGCATATATGATTTTATCCATTACCTTAGGTCTGAAGGATATATACCTCATATTCATTGGATTCACATGAGAATTAGCATAAGAGGTAAAGATATTTGATACCTTGGCCTTTGTAATCAAATGAGGAATTTTTCTTATCCATTGCTTCTCTTTTTGGATTCTGAACATTCTAGGTTCCACCTTGTGCATGTGAGAAGCTTTGGTTGAAGTTACACTACTTCTTTGATTGATAATTCCATCATTGGGCCTAGGAAGCATTTTCCTTGATGATTCCTTTGTCCATCATTTTGAATAATTTTTTGCACATTGGAAAAGCTAGGAGGACTTTTTGGTACCCATTTCATATTGGATCTTTGAGGGTTAGGAATAGCATTTATAGAACTTTTTACAACCCAAACCAACTTATTTCTCTTGCAAGAATTTCTTCTATGATAGCACAAATGAGAAATATGTCCTACTTTACCACAATAATTACATATAATGTGTTTGCAAGATAACTTGTTCTTTTCAAGCTCA